>JACEFZ010003753.1:652500-837500 GCA_014155875.1 Cepaea nemoralis | reverse complement strand
CCAGGGTGAGTTTTTCTACTAATATCGAGAGACAACCAATGGAACAAGCCGCCATTATAACTGCCCTAGGAGGATTGGGATTACTGGTCATAAACTAGTCTTAGGGGAATATTGCAAACTAGCGATGAAGAGATAGACAATGGCAATTATGATCTACAAGGTAACGAATGTGTCGGATGTAGCATTGCCATCGTCACGTGTGGATAAGTACAGGGGGCAGTAGAAGATTGACTTGGGACTCACCTAGTATGAAACCATCGTCACGTATGGATGAGTACAGGGAGAAATAGAAGATAGACTAGGGACTCACACATTATGAAACCATCGTCACGTCTGGATGAGTAAAGGAGGCAGTAGAAGATTGACTAGGGACGCACCCACTATGAAACCAGGACGAACCACATATGGGCTACTGAGATAGAGGAATAATCATGTGACTGTACGGCCCTATGAATCGTGCTAATGGTGAAGATAGTCACCCCTGATGGAATGAAACGTGTCTGTTGCTAATCTAATGCTCTAAATAGGTTATCGCTATTGCAATATTCCTGTAGGGGATAGAAGGTGTGATAATGCGGAATGTCTAGTCGCAGTCATTGATCAATGTGTGTAGAGTTTCTCGACAAGAAATGAATGAATTAATATTCTACATTTATCAGATTCGAATAAAATCATACAATATAACTACGAGTCTCGATGAATGGAGAAAAAAACAGATAACAGATTCGGTTCCCTTTCGACCGAAATCTATGTCAACGGGATATAATTACAACAATAACACACAGACAACACACAGAAATACCTACCTTTTTCAAAGGTATTCAGACGGATAAGGATGGAAACTGAAAAAAAGATTTTCAAGTTACTGGTGAAAGAACGGCTGAATCAGTACAATTGTCGACGTATCGTAAGGTGCTGGATGAAGAAGCGGTGAATCACTTCAATATTCGATGTAAAGTTTGTTGCTCGGTTACGGTGAACCAGCCAGTTGCTGGGTCGAATGGCAAGGATAAGTCAAAGTTCTAGAACACGTTGTTCGGTAAAGAAAAGGTGAATCAGTTCACTGTTCGATGAGCTAAAGAGTTGTGTCAGCACATAAGATGTGTATAACTTCAATATCCGAAGCATAGTGAGTTGTTTCGGCAAAGGAGATGAATCAGTTCAACAGTCGACATATAGTGAGCTGCTGGGTAAAGAATGGGCAAATCAGTTCAATGTTCGGTGTATAGTGAGTTATCAGGTAAAGAATGAGTGAATCAGTTCAATGTTCGGCGTATACTGAGCTACTAGGTAAAGAATGGGTGAATCAGATCAATGATCGACTTATATTGAGCTGATAGGTACAGAGTGGGTGAAAAGTTCAATATTCGACTAAAGGCATGTTGCTCGGTGAAGATTAATCAGTTTTATTTTCGACGTGTAACGAGCTGCAGGGTCGAAAGTCGCGAATATAGTTCAATGTTGGAATTAATTTGTAAGGTAAACAAGGCAAGTATCGTCTTCATTGCACTGAGTTTTAACTCACACGACTTGGTCTCTTTTTGCAGAGCGTTCTGCCGACAATGTCGCACAGAGCAAGAACTCCGCAGTTCCAGCGACGACCCACAGGAGTTGTCGAGACAATTGCACGTGAACCAAATGACACAGTCCAGAAACGAACCCACGATCTTCAGATAATGAGGCAGCCGGGTTAATGACCTTGCCACGAAATCCACGAAAGGATGACCCAGTTCAATATTCGGTGTCCAGCAAGATGTTATGTAAAGAAGGAGCGAATCAGTTCAACACTCGTAGTATAGCGAGATGTTCAGTGAAGAATGGGTGCATAAGTTCAACACTTGTCTTATAGCAAGATGTTCAGTAGTAAAGGGGTGAATCAGTTTTATGTTCCACATGTAAAAGTTGATGTGTAGAAAGTGAAGAATCAATTCAATGTTCCAGGTGCATAGAGTTGATGTGTTGAAAGGGTAGAATCAATTCAATGTTCCAGGTGCGTAGAGTTGATATGTAGAAATGGGAGAATCAATTCAATGTTGCATGTGCATAGAGCGGATGTCTAGAAAGGGAAGAATCAATTCAGTGGTCCAAGTGCATACAGTTGATGTGTAGAAAGGGGGGAATCAATTCAATATTCCAGGTGCATAGAGTTGATGTGTTGAAAGGGTAGAATCAATTCAATGTTCCAGGTGCGTAGAGTTGATATGTAGAAATGGGAGAATCAATTCAATGTTGCATGTGCATAGAGCTGATGTCTAGAAAGGGAAGAATCAATTCAGTGGTCCAAGTGCATACAGTTGATGTGTAGAAAGGGGGGAATCAATTCAATATTCCAGGTGCATAGAGTTGGTGTGTAGAAAGGCGTGAGTCAATTCAATGTTCGTTATATGGTGAATTGCTCGGCGAGGAAGGGGTGAATCAGTTCAATATTCCACCTAGTGCGAGTGGCTTGGTACCGAAGGGGTGACTCACTTTCAGTGTTCGAAGCAAATAAGAGCTGTGACATGGACAACAACACACACTCGCGTTATACAATCAAATGAATATTTGAATCAAAAGCACACGTAAAAAAAACAGACGGCGGGAAACAGAATGTGATTGTATACGCTGATAATAGCATCTGCTACAAGAGGTTTAAACAAGCCTTGCCCTTATGTATGTAGATGTGTGCTCAAAGTTCATTTAATGATGATATAAATACCATATATTTACATGTTGTACATCCGAACATATATGCCCAGATAATCATATTAGTTATCATCCTCTCATGACATGAAAGCCAAGATTATACTAGTGAAATGCATGGACATTGACCTGACACCGCTGTTAAAGCTCTAGTGCATGATTCAATGTACAGCTAATCATCATCATCGTCATCAGGTGCCATGCCGATAGATGAGGACAGTTATGGTTCGCCATCTCACGTGATCACCATAGTCTTGGATCAGTGTGTGTTCTTGTAACGGTTATGTCATGTAGCCAAACCATTCACTTATGGGATCAGTGTGTGTTCCTGTAACGGTTATGTCATGTAGCCAAGCCATTCACTTATGGGATCAGTGTGTGTTCTTGTAACGGTTATGTCATGTAGCCAAACCATTCACTTATGGGATCAGTGTGTGTTCTTGTAACGGTTATGTCATGTAGCCAAGACATTCACTTATGGGATCAGTGTGTGTTCTTGTAACGGTTATGTCATGTAGCCAAGCCATTCACTTATGTATCCATTTCTCTTCCCGTTGGTCTTTTCATATTCAGTTGACCATTTGTCATTAAGTTGTCACAATTATTTTTCTTGATAACTTCCTTCCAAAAATAGTTTGATTGCTAAATTTCTATAATTAATTAACGGTTTTCAGTTGTTTCTCAAAGGACGTCTCCATTTGTTTTTCTGTTCATCCAGGGTACTCTTTGCATTGTCCACAGAAATCTCATTTCCATTCCAATTTGGTGTTTCTGAGCTTGTCTGCTTATTGTTCTTGTTTTATGTACAATAAACAGTTTAGGTTCTGCGCGACATTCTAACATACTTATTCTTATTGCAGTTGACTGATGTTTATTCGTGAGTATGTTTTCCATCTGGCAAATGACTACAGTTGTGATTCTTGTTCTAATTACCACAAGGAATCTGTTGATAACTGATTCACGTTAATTGTACCGATTCATTTGTTTAAGAATGTTCCCACTAACAGTGATCCATTAATAAAGTACTACTGTCTCGTCTTTGTACTAACATTTCGAACAACGAGGAATCAGATCTGCAAAGTTGGGCGGATCTCTATAGCACAATTATTTAAGTGCAATAGGAAATAACAAGTCGTAGGTACGTGTAATGCCTGAGAAAACATAAATTAGAAAACTGAGTAACATTAAAACATAAACAGGAAAAGTCTAAGTATGACACGCTGCTAGGTGTTTTGGTTTTGTTTTAATGTTATTACATTTTCTAATTTCATATCTTTCTTTAGACATGTTATGTTGTTCTTGAGGAAAGTTAATATAATCGTAACGTCGATTCGCTGTGTCGTAGTATAACTTATTTTTATTGTATTATCGTATTTGTGTGTGTGTGTGTGTGTGTGTGGATAGTATTGTTGATCTCCTCTCCCTTGTGATTTACGTTTGCTGTAGCGGAGTTCGGTGTAAGGCATGTACAGTGTGTCCGTGTTTATTATCTCTCACGTTTTCGCAGCAGTTCACGTACCTAGCTGTTTTTATTTCCTATTGTTATAGCCTTCTGCAGCCGTCACTTCTCTTATCTATTATTTAAGCACAGCTTACGACACGGAGTTATGTTTTTATTGTTACCACGGACAAAATACCGCCCTGAATACAAGTACAATGATGCCATTAGCACTCAAAGCAAGATTGAAAAATAATGTTTCGATTTCTAACAGGAGTCTAACAAATTGCAATACCATCTGTTTGGCATTTTCAATAAATTATTCGTGGGATCACTGCGTTTATGGTTATAGTCCCATAACAATTAAGACCTTAATACAATACTGATTAATTTACATTAATGAAATTAAATAAATATGACATCAGCCAACAAATTTCCACCAAACTGAAACAAAGTGTAGAATTAATATGGGATTCTACACTTAACAATTGAAGACAAAGTGTAGAAGTAATATGTGATCCTACACTTAACAATTAAAGACAAAGTGTAGAATTAATATATGATCCTACACTTAACAATTAAAGACAAAGTGTAGAATTAATATGGGATCCTACACTTAACAATTAAAGACAAAGTGTAGAATTAATATATGATCCTACACTTAACAATTAAAGACAAAGTGTAGAATTAATATGTGATCCTACACTTAACAATTAAAGACAAAGTGTAGAATTAATATATGATCCTACACTTAACAATTAAAGACAAAGTGTAGAATTAATATGGGATCCTACACTTAACAATTAAAGACAAAGTGTAGAATTAATATATGATCCTACACTTAACAATTAAAGACAAAGTGTAGAATTAATATATGATCCTACACTTAACAATTAAAGACAAAGTGTAGAATTAATATGTGATCCTACACTTAATTATTACAGACAGAAGTTCTCAAACCAAGTGCCATTCTGGGCATATGATGCTAATGCCATATTTTCTAATGGAACACAAATGAAGATCCGGCTACTATCACACATGCGCCTGTAACTATCCAGAAATTTATTTCTTGTGCGAAATGTATACGGCTGGCTCGGGAACTATGGCTAACCTTAACGGTGATTTGAAACCAGTATCTGGACCAGCAAGCTAGTGCTCTAACCAGAGTGCTTCCGTGAATATTAATGTTGCCAATACGGTTAAGGTAATATACTCTTCAACAACAAGAAGCTGGATAGTTATTACATATTTTTTATTATAATGCAATTTTAAATTGTAAAATAATATATATTTTATTATCACTTGTGCAACATTAAAACAATACAATTCGATAAAATCCCATGCCTATACCTCGTGTTACAGCTACGTTCGATTAAATGGGCTACAGACATCGACCCTTGTGCCTATTATCCGTTAAATGGTGGATTTACCTAATTGCTTTTCTGTATGCATTTTATGTACGATAATAAAAGGCAGACCAATAATCAAACAAGCCTGCGTTGCCTAACAGCACAGAGCAGTGAAGGACAAAAGAAGAAGAAGAATAAAAGGCAGACCCTATATAGCGATATGAGTGCCAGCAGACATGTGCGGCACGTGACAATTCCTGAAGCCAGAGCATCGTGCATCAGGTCTACATTAATTGAAGTCTCCTTATAGAGACGGGAAATGCAAATGTACGGGCGCTGCTTTTCTTTAGATAGAAATCGTACCGTGCCTGCTGTGGCCAGACTTTATAAAGGGCATCATCTGGAACAAACTGGGGTGACGGCCCATCGCTGACTGCGGTATGTCCTACAAAACTGCAGGGAAGGCTGCCCCAATTAATACATGCCGGGAAGAATTTAATGGTGGCGGCCGAAATGCGCAAATATCGCAGATCTGGAAACAACCCCAAAAAACATAAGTAAGGAACGCCATGAATATGATAATTCTCGCATTAGGAAACGCTCGTGTGTTTTCTTATCACCGACAATTTCTCATTTTGCGAACTAATCAGACAAAACACCCACCCCAGGGACAAGTTATCCAAACACAGATAACACTTCTAGCTTTTCTCAGAGGTTCGGACAGAGGGTTACATGCTGTATGCCCCCCACGTTTATTTCCTCTCCAAATTAAAAGGCTCAAATTGTTTGCGTAATAAACACACAAAAGTTGCACTAATAAAACACACAACTCGTTACTCATCTACGATATATAGAGGATATATTGGCGTTACATAAAACTGTACAGGCTGCTTATGTAAATTCAAAATACACAAATTATGTATCTTTCATTATATACAATTCTCACTAAAAAAAATTATCAGTCCTGAGATCAAAGTCATCCTCCCTAATTTTATGAATACGAATTCACTCTCCTCGGATAAGAGGAATATTTACAGTTTATATGTTAACGATGTGAATATTCTAGCTCAGATTTGTCGCCCGTCTGTAATCAGCTTAGTTACAGATGTTTCTTCTGGATAATGGTTGATTTAATTGCTGCTAACTTGTGGTTAAATGTGTACTTTTGTACTAACCTGCTTACACAATTGTGTTGAAACACTTCAGCAAGTGTAGGAGCAGTAGAACGCTTTATAAGGTCGTGTTACCACTTAGTAAATTAATTATTAGTACACAATCACTGGTAGTCGCATTGGCGTCGTGGCTAGACGCTTACCTGTTGTATCGCTAGTTTTGGGTTCGGTTTGTATCAGGGCGGTTTCGAACTTTTAAGGTGAACTGGACTCTCAGGTCGATCAAAAAGGGCACATAAGAAATGTTTTTGGAAGGGAAGGCGACATGTGTGATACCGACTCCACTAAGTGCCGATTGGTCTATACACACTAGCATATCACCCACTAAGTGCTGATTGGTCTATACACACTAGCACATTACCCACAAAGTGCTGATTGGTCTATACACACTAGCACATCACCCACTAAGTGTTGATTGGTCTATACACACTAGCACATCACCCACTAAGTGTTGATTGGTCTATACAACCAGCACATCACCCACTAAGTGTTGATTGGTCTATAAACACTAGCACATCACCCACTAAGTGTTGATTGGTCTATCAAATCGTGTAAGTGGAACCTTTATTTCACTTTTTTTGTTTAAATCGGTGCAGTTCAGATGAAAACTAAACATATTCATCTTTGTATACTTTTTTGGATAGTGTACGCGTGTATTTCTCTCATAAATGTATATTGTCTTGTCCAAAGGTTACACTTTCATGATAGACAGCATGGATAGCTGTCACCTTCCAGCGAGACAAAAAGTGTTAAAGTGCTATATTGAACCAGTGCTGCTGTCTGCATGTGAAACATTGATAATAGCAGACAAGCTGAGAAACACTGAAAAGCAATGGAAATGTGGTTTCTGAAGTCAAAGCATAAAAAGACATGGACGAACAGAAAAACCAATGAGGCAAATCTTAGGGGTGTGGGGGGGGGGGGGGGGGGGGGGAAATTGAAAATTATTCGTCCAGAAAGCAATGCAAACTACTGAACGTAAAATTGCCAAGAGATCACAAACAGCAAAACATGAATATTGCTGTGGGTGACCGAGACGTCCTGTAAAAGGATATGCAACTATTTATTTAGAGAACTAGGCACCACAGCAGAAGGAATGATAATGTTTGTGTATCTGGTATGATAATAAACAGAAAGATATGATATGACCGATGGCGCTACGACAGGCAGGGGTGTCATAAAAGAGTATAGACTCACGGGTAGACAGACGCCACTGTTAGCTAAATATCTCAACATATAACGAAGTAATTATTATACCCTGACACTGAGTGCAGAGAATGGTGCAATGGAATGGCGGGTCTTGAAATGAAATAGCTGATTGATGAGAATGTTACGGAGAGTGATGCTATGGTTAACTGTACACTGATGGATCTGTGCAGCGGGGTACAACGTCAGGCTGGGAAATGATGTGCCAGGACGCAGCAGAGCAGAGCGGCGTGTGCAATAGAACAATATGAGTCGCGGAAATTGAGATACAGAAAGTTAACGCACGTCTGAGGTGACTGTGAGTTTGCATCGAACAAGATAGTTATCAGTCAACCAAAAAGTAAAATTAAAAGTCATACAGCAGAAAGCTGTTGTGGGTATGTGAAGTGCAGGATCTTCACATTATGTAGGCCCGATTGTATGGAGAAATAGGTGATCAGCTTTTCCCTCCAGTAGCGAACGTGGAGAGCTGCATCGAACACTCGTCCGACTATACACTCATATCATTCTTAGCATAACACTCGGCATGATAAATAAAGGCACATGTATTTGTTATGTTAACATGGAAATAACTTGAAATAAGAGAATACATAAGACAAGGCATACTTGAAGGTACAGGGACCACCGGCTTACGAATCTGTCACCTTCCTTCAGAAACATATCAAGAAAATCGGCTTCAAACGCTGGGTAGATCTGTACAACAAAATGCTGTAAGAATAAAGTATAAAGCACCAATACTTACGTAAAACCTTCTTATGGAACAACACGGAAAAAAGGTCACTCTGGTAATATAAAACATATGCCCACCTTTGACTTCATGGTAATGTCACAATATTTTGATTGCTAACAAGGCACAGCAAACTGAAACAATCTATTTCACAAGACTACGATATGTTCGCAGGATCTATGTGTGACTGTGACGTAGCATTATACAAAATGCACATGTTTTCTGTTCGGTTCGGTAACCGTACTGGTGGTGATAGTATTCGAGAACATCTGTTATGTGCTAAGAACCGACACTCAGGAGATTTATCACTCGCTCTCTGTCCCCTCGTTCGACAGCCAGCTAACAATCATACTATTAATCGTTCCAACCACCATCTGATGGAATGTTCTCCTGGTTTTCCCTCTCAGTTTTGAGATTCGTCCAGAACCCCTACCGATTCCCAGCCATATCATCCTCGCCATATATGGGTTCTCAGTATGTTCAACAGCTTTATCCACCTGGCCCCAAGACGCCCGACAGTCTCTACCTGGTCCATAGGTTATCTACTAGCAAGAGGTGCATTCCCTGCCAATCGATTAGCCAGTTCATCCCGCCGCACATCTGCATGGCCAGGGCATGAAAATCTATACAGTTATCACATTCTTTGACAACTGAATCAAGGCAAGCCATTCCACACGAAACATTCCTTTCTCTACCTTACTAAGCATACTCCGTGAGTCCGTAAAGAATGCAATGTGTGTTGCAGATGTCACCTCCAACCATTGGAAGGCTGCTGTGATTGCTTCCACCTCCATTCTCATGATGAAGGTCATTGTCTCATATGCCAGGCTATAATTATTTAAGCATCGTCCATTGGTTTCGCCATGAAAACCCAGCCTGTACGTCTGTTTCTCACCACTGACCTATCGCTGTAGATCGCTATGTTGCCTTGATGTGTGTTGCTCTGGATTAACCGTTGCGCCCCAAACACTCTGCGGCTTTCTGCCAAGTCTCTGCACTCACAATCCAGTGTTACTAGTATCTTTCCCCAGAACGACATGTCTTCCGGTACTTTTATCCACTCTCTTTCACGATTAATGTTCGAGAACAAGGGGCAGGTAACCTTTAACTTCCCTCGCTGATGAGAAATAGAAATCCTATTGCTAATAGACTGAGGTGTTAAAAACACCCTGAAAAACTACCCCGAGAATGACGGTCAGCTGTATATTTTGTCGGGGCAGGACAATTTTATGATCACACGACGACCATTGAATGGTCATAGGGTCACCAGGGCCGAATATATAGGAATGCGCGTCCTTAAACATCCGGCGTGCTGATGCCGAGGTAAGGGGTTTATCCCCTACATCGAACAGTTGGGCTAAAATGTTGACTTCTCGTTCTTGACATGGAGACGTTACAAGTACCTCAGAAGTCGGAGTGGGTTCGCCTGATGGCGAGGGACACAGGTAATAGGGAAAGCTAATCCACTAGCTAAATTCAGTCCATTGCTGCAAGAAGTAGTGTGTATAGACCACGCTTGAGTTCAAAGCAAGCGAACGCCAAGAAAGAAAAAAAAACCGTTATAGTATCTGAAGCTGCGGTTACCTGTGTTCCTGAAAGTAACAACGGTCCATGGATACATTTATTACAGGATCGTAGAGAAACGTTGGGTTCTCAGCTTGACAAGCGAGTTCAAATTTATAGCTAGTAACGCATCTTGAATTATAATTTGATTCTAGAACACCCGTGTAGGGATGACTAACACTGGTTACATGAGAGACAGGAGACGGGGACTAATTATGTCGACTTTGGCGTTCATTTGGCAACATCTGACTTAAGTGCAATTGTGATTGTACCTATTTCCTAACTTCTTCAGAAGAAGTTTAGTTATTTTCTGGTAACAGTTTGTGGTGGTTTTTGCCAATGTGACATTTGAAGTTCGCCTGCATATTCTGCAGTAACTTACCTTTATACTGCAGTAAACAATGAAGAACTTATAACAGCCACTGTATACGCAGAGCCAAACTGATACAGTAGGAACTTTACAAAAGTTGAGTAGCATTTTTCGTAACAGACTAACAATAAATATAAGAGCCAAAATCAAAGCCAAAATAAAATTAAAAAAGAAACCCTAGAGTTAGCAGACTCTACCATCAATCCTGCTAGGCCAAACACTATATCTTGCCGCTGTTGTTGTTGAGACGGACAGTCACTATGTCTATGATCAATTTATCAATTGTGTTGTTTTCGTTACATATGCATATTTCGTATCCTCATCTCATCTTATCCTTTTTTTTCCCCTCTTGTACCTTGCGGTGTCGAGGTGAAGTATAAGCAGTGTGAGAGTGCCCGTTTGTGGGCTTCATGTATTGACATTCCCATGGACTCTGTTGTTCCCTCCAGCCGATATTAATGTGATCGGCTTCTTTCTCAGCTTCTATCTGGTCTGTATATCATTGCTTGTTGTGGTATACTATTAGTTGTTAACCTAGTTACATGGTCAAACCATTTGGCTTGCTGCCTTCTAATAAAATCTAGCGATGCCATAATCCCCACTTTAGTCCTGATTTATTAATGGCTGATCTTCTCTATTCGTGATACATTGAGTATTCTTCTTAGGGATCTCATCTCTGTTGTGATTTTTCTGTTCTTTATTTCTGTCGTTGTCTATTTTTGGCATTGCTGCACAGAGTTGGTAGGAAAATTGTGTTGTAGAGTGCTTTCTTAGTAACTATTAATACATGTTTGCTCATTAGTATTGGCACCATTTGTCAAACGAGCTGATTTGCCTTTTTGCATCTATTTTCGATCTCTTCTTCTGATTTGCCAATTGATGATATTGTACTTCATAGGTACTTGAAGATCTTTATTTGTTTCAGGGGGTGTTATTTTAGGTGAATCGTTTTTTTTTCTTCTTTGGTTATAGTCATTACTTGTGTTTTACTTGTGCTAATTTTCATGTTATGTTCCCTACGACAGGTCATAAATAAACGCACATATTATTGTTTGGCGCTCATATAAGGAGAAGAAGGAAGTAGAGATTAGAGGACGATCGGTATATATTGCTTTCAAATTGTATGTTGTCTAGTGTGTCCTCTAGTCTCTACTTCCTTTTTCTTTTTCTATCAGCGCCAAACAATACTATGTGTGTTTATTTATGAATTGTCTTAGTGGCCTCAAAGTGTTCCTCAAATGATTTCCTGTATGTCCATGTGTTAGTTTATACACATTTTTACATCCATCCATCCATCCATCCATCCATTCATCCATCCATCCATCCATCCATCCATCCATCCACCCAGCCATCCATTTATTTATCACCCGTAGCTCTACTTGCATGCCAGAATGCCTTCCTTTCCATGTGCCAATTTATACACATTTCTACATCATCCATCCATCCATCCATCCATCCATCCATCCATCCATCTACTTATCTCCTTGCATACAAGCTTGACTACCTTTAAGTTTTACTTCGTGTATGATTGTATGCCTTTATGACCACAATGTAAGTTTTAACAAACTTCTATGCCCATGCATCCATGTATTCATCCATCCATCCATCAATCCATCCATCCATTCATCCATCCATCCATCCATCCATCCATCTACTTATCTCCTTGTCTACAATCTTGACTACCTCTAACTCTACGTGCATGCCTGAATGCCTTCCTTTCCATATGTCAATGTATACACATTTCTACATAGGAAATGCAAATACAGGAGCCCATCTTCACTGCCAAGCACACGAGACATCCCATTTATCTACATTAGAATTATACATTCAAGCCCGCAGCATTCAGAAGTTTATAATGATAATAGATAAAGCACACACGAATCTGGCAAATTATCAACATAGACAGTTCTCTTTCTCTCTCTGGTTATGTTTCCACAATGTCGCTTGTACAACAGCAGGGGGCTGTAAACTATAAACTTCATATCGGTCTTGTTGAACCAACATAAATGCTATTAAAATATGATCAGATACGTAGCGGTACAGCTGTTATAATAATAAAGTAAATATGTCTGTTTATGTGTGATGTATATTCTCTCTTTTGGTTACAAGCATATGCAGGCATACATGTATATATCAACATGTGCCATGCCAATAAGTTTCATCATCTCGCACGATCACTAGAGTCGTGGATCAGCTCGGTATTCTTTCTCGACCATGTCACGTCGCCAAGCCATCCAGATATTTACTTCTCTGCCTTCACGTTGATCTTTTCCTCTCAATCTTGCCAGTTGTCACCAAGTTTCGGTACTTTTGCTTTCTTTCACCCCAAACAAAAGGGAATCCCAGGGTACGACGTCACATCCAGGGGTTCCCTGTGTTGCGACATTTCCTGAAACTAATTTGCCACTGGATTGACTTGAGAAAAAATATACCTGGGTAATATTCGAACAGGTGACCACCGTGCCAGCAGACAAGCTTGCTAGCCACAATGATACGTAGATTACCTCTGTGGCAAAAAACGGCTGGGTACGAATTCTGTCCATATATAGATGTGGGTTGAGGTGACCAATGCTGCTACCCTTGTAAGGGTGTCTAGCATGAAATAAACATGTTCCGTATGCAAGGCGGAGTAGTTATTTGAAGGCGACAGACGCGAATCCCCGTGGGCCTGCCACTTTCATTGTCTGTATATCGGGCGTGTCCTTTGCTCTCTACCGCAGTTCCTTTTGAGCAACGGGTTGGCGTCCGTTGACACTGAAATGCTTAAAACCCGAGGCTGTTACTTTACCAACCTAGGTATGGCTCCAGCCAGTGCTTATGAGCTGTGAGGCTCCAGTACCGGTATTGTACACCCCGCTAGTTGGGGGGGGGGGGGGTGATTAGTTCCACAGCAATCTCCGTGCAATTGGTACTTGGATACTATCAGGACGCGAGAAAAGTCTCTGCACTGACCACACTCAGAGTTATGATAGTCATTGTCAGAACATAGACCATTTGAAGGCATTTGGGGTTGAAATTCAAGAATTACAGAGAATTCAGAACAAACCAAAGAGCAAAAATCGACTCCATTATTATACTTCTAAGATTTCGGATCAATATATATATGAATTTAGTTCTATTTTTACTTCGTGAAAAGCAAGCGTCAAACATATTTATAAAATCTTCTTCCTTTTCACTCGTAGCGTTAACGATACTGCTATGGTTAGAGACCACTTGTAGAGATTAAAGTGACAGAAGTCTATACATATTACGTAAAACGTATTTAACTGAGGTGAACAGTTCCCATACTATCCGACTTCCCTTTAAAGAACATAATCCAGTATTCATTTTACGAGACCAGGGAGGCAGAGTTACGTGTATTGGGAATACCATTTACTCTACCACAGAGATAGAACGTGACAACCGTGCTAATCAATCTGTACACTGTCTATTAGGCCACCGGGTTCGTGTGAAACAAAAATAAGATGTATTTAATTTTGAAGTGTAACTGGGCCTCACACAAACAACCATGGCAGATAACACAATTGGCAGCTGCGAGCTGCGTGTTCTAGTTTTATCCTGTTAAGCTGCAGATTAATAATAGAATAAAATTTTATCTTACATCGAAATGAACGAATGAAATTAGCAGACGAAGCAGACATTTAGGAATGCACATACATGGTGTCGCTGTAGAACACGTGGTTAACTAGTTAGTTAGTTAGTTAGTCGCAGTTCCAACTTCACAGCAACGGGTCGTCCCCATTATGCTCCGTTCCTGTGCCAGTGAATATCACACAAAATGCTCCCCACTGCCCAATGTGAAAAGTGGAAAAGACAGGAGTCTCGACAAACAACAGACCGCACAGATACATTGTGCATAATGCCGCCACCAGAATGTCAACACACCAGTCCCCCACGAAACACCCTGTTCATCTCTGATGGAATCAGCAGTCATTTTCCTATCTGAATGTTCCCTAGATGTTCACCCACACAGTCCACGAAAATACAGTTCATCCCTGATGGCAGTGGCAGTCAACCAGAAGCCCAGCAGCCAGGCATTTCTGCATAAGGCAAACACCGGTCAACTCTGGGACATAGCTACCTGCCATCACTCCGAACATGCAGTCGCGTTCCAAAAAACCTCAGGCAGATTCAAAAGCATTTCACACGAAACTCACAGTTCACAGCGTCGCGCCACGCACTCACTCAGTAGCAGGGCGACGGAACCATCAAGCCTCCTTAGTCGCCTCTTACGACATGCGTGGTAAGCTACAGTATTGCTATTCTTTGCTTCCATTATTGGCTCTGGCAACACACGGGAGACGTGGTTAAATATAACAATTCCAGGTTATATGGGTATTAAATTAACAGACTGCTTTGTGAATTAAAAGTTACCTGCATGTCCTTTACAGGAAGTTGTAATGAACCCCAGCATGTATTGACTGTTTGTAACGTACTAGGCAATTTTACGTTCGGTAGTTTGCCATTTGTCATATTACAGAAAGAATTACTACATTTTATACACACGCGAAACTATAAGTAGACTCAAAAGGATAATATATTTAGTACACGAAAATACACTATTGAAAACGCTAATTTCACGTAATACACCGACGTCACTTAGAAGCAGGAAATTAACTGAAAAGCATTCAGGCAGGGGGGCATCGTACAGACAACACCTTCATCGACACTGACAATGCAAGTATACATTAACCAATATATCGACATTCTACAACAAATATTTCACCTTATTCGATTATACAAATACCTGGGTACAATCTTCAACTGCTCCAACATAATAAGGGAAGAAATAAAAGCTAGAATCAACTCTGGAAATAAGATATACCATGCACTACAACATCTGCTAAAATCAAACGCGCTATCTCGTAACACCAAGATCACAATATACAAAACACTGATCAGACCAGTTGTGCTGTATGGCTCTGAATCCTGTAGTACAACTAAAGGAGACGAAGCCTTGTTACAAACCTGTGAGAACAATGTCTTAAGACGCATCTTTGGGCCCATTAGGGATACATAAAGTGGAGAGTGGAAAAGAAGAAGCAACTAAGACATTTATGATTTGTTTGAAAATAATAAAATTGTTGCGTATCCCTTACGGGACGTTGCAGTCAACACTAGCATTTTCCAGCTGCTGTTGATGTACTAGGCAAGTGTTACGTTCAGTAGTTTGCCATTGCTTTCTGAACGACCGACTCCCATACCAGCACGTTATAACACAACGCGACTCGGTCTGCTGCACAAATCGGTCACAGCTGAGCTTCGAACGCCTGGTACCCGGCTCACGAACCGCGTTCGTAAGCCTTTAGCCACGGAGCCGGCTTTAATTTGTTTAAGTCCCCGCAAATCACTGGCATCATAAAGGCTAATAGAATTCAATGGCTGGGGCATATAGAAAGAATGGAAGATAATAGGGAAACAAAACTCGCTTGCACTCAGGAAATAAATGACCGTAGACCCCGAGGTAGACCAAGAAGGCGGTGGAGAGATAATATACATACAGACCTACAAGCACTTGGAATCAGCAACTGGCAAGAGAAGGTCAACCAGAGAGACGAATGGAGACGGCTTATATCTGCAGCAAAGAACCTCAATGGCTCGGAATGCTGAAGAAGAGGAAGATTCGATTATTCGGTCTAAAAGCAAAACCGGGTAAAATTGAAATAGATTTTTGTGAGATTCAATTTGAAGAACATAGAATTTCTTGAAGTTTCTTGGAGACTGACTCAAAGTTGTTAACGAAAATTCTTGACATTAAAGCGCGAACAACGAAAAACGAAGTCGGAATTATTTTAGAACTTATTAATTATTACAAAATGTATTCCTAATTTTGATGATATGCCAGCACAGTTGTTGGAACGTCTTAATTATTAACAACCGAATAAAATTAAATGGACAGAGAAACACGACGCAATACTGCAACGAATAAAATCTATATTCTGTAAACCTCCAATCCTTTACTGTTTTGGTGTTATGGTATTATTAATCGACTTAAGCGACTTCCCGTTTCTGACGTGGGCGTATATATCGCCGAATTTTTGACATTGCGTTACAATACAGCATATATACTATAATATTAACAATTTTTAACTGTGACACGCCACTGCTTCTCATTTTCTTTCAGTCATATTTTTGGGGGCCAAATATAGTTCTTGTTTGGCACAGAATCTGTTAAAATTCCTGATATTACAAATGACTTTATAATTCAAACAGACGCAAGCTTCTACTTATTGTTTTCGATACTGTTTCAGTAAAGCGATTGTAAATTACATCCTGTTCTGTATTCTAGCAGAAAACTGATGGATACTCGACAGAAATACGCTGTCATTGAACTCGACATTCTATATAGAACTCATACTCTTGCATGTATGTAAAGCAGGGACGATAAGCATACACGTTCAAAAACATCTAATAGTAGTGGAACAACAAATGAAACACCTAAATTGATTAGAAATACATGTAGTCAGTCAAGATTATTTTTGGGCACATTGTGAAGAGAACTAGCACTTGAAACATTGTGATAATTGGCAAACCTGCTTAAAACAATGAGAAGGCAAAGGCAAAGAGATAGACACCGGAATTTTGGCCACATAGCATAACCAGTACAAGAACAGAAACCTGATCCAAGACTGATCATCTTGTGAAAACATGACGCTTATCGGCATGTTACATGATGATGATGATACTGATAAAAGAAGCCTGGCCGTCCACACCTCGTAGCAATGTAAATAAAGTAAAGTAAAATACCTTTTTACACGTGTATTATTTGGGTATATGGTGCTCGACCCAACTGTTTATAAACCAGTCGGCACTCGATGGCTGATGCCAATATCAAACTAGCCACCATTGCTGCCCAGGACAGTTCTTGACACACCCACATCTTAAGCTGGGTCGATCTGGGCGCCAAGACCAGTTTTAACAAGCCCGTGTCTTTGGGGTTTGGAACGCGTGACTATCGGGGTAGCAGGCAAGCTTGCTAGCCGTTGCGCAACCTCAGCTCTCACTTGGCAAGGTACTTCACACACACACACACACACACACACACACACACACACACATACACTAACATATGCAGGCATGCACACATACGCATACATACAAGTCTGTATACACGGTGTTTGAAAAGTCTCACTACACTTGAACAACAAATGCATGTAGAACAAATGTAGAACAAATTTGAAAAATTAAGTACATGGTGTCATAAACAACATGCTCCACAATCCACCGTGAAGCAATATGCAGCAAATGGCTGTCTTCTGCTGGAGTAATTCTTTGCACTCCACACAGAATGGTGTTATCAACGAGAGAAAGATATTTTTTGTCAAATGTGTTCAACATGCAAAGGGTAGTGAGAATTTTAGAAACACCCGGTATATATCATTTGCGGATATTGACATTAACCCCAACCCTGGGTTGCTTTATTAAGTAAGTGTTCAGTAGTTTGCCGTTGTTTTCTGAACGAGAACTCAACGTTTAAGTCCAACTGAAAGGTGTAGGAGATGAACATCGTATCCCAATGTCAGAAATACTTACAACACACACACACACACATATATATATATATATATATATATATATATATATATATATATATATATATATATATATATATATATATATATATATATATATATATATATAGTAAATGCTGTGTAAATGCTGTGAACAGTTATTGAACGTGCTATAGAAGTAAACAAGGATATACATCTTTGCTTTATTGACTACACAAAGGCTTTTGATTTTTGATAGAGTTAGACATGTCAACATGGTGGATATGCTTGCAGATCTACACATTGATGGGAAAGACATTTTAAAAAAATAAGTTGCATGTCCTTCACAGGACGTAGCAGTCAACCCCAGCATTTCCGCTGTTCGTGATTCCTGGGCAAATTTTACGTTCAGCAGTTTGCCATTGCTTTCTGAACGACCGGCTCTTATACCTTTTTCGAAAAAACCAGCACCGCCGTGTTTCGAACCCGGGTATACGGGCTCACAAACCGCGTTCACAAGCCCTTAGCCACAGCAAGACATTAGACTTATAAAAAAAAAACGCATATTGGAAACAACAAGGTGCCATAAGGATTGATAATGAAGTGGGTCAATATCAGCCTAATAAGAGAGGTGTTAGGCAGGGATATGTAATGTCTCCAGATCTTTTTTCCCAATACAGTGAAAATATTTTCAAGAATGTAGAGGATATAAATGAAATCAGCATAGGAGGACGAAACATCAAAAATATTAGATATGCAGATGATACAGTATTGATTGCAGACAATGCGCAGGATCTGCAACAATTAGTGGATGCTGTTGTTGTACACAGTGAGCAATTGAGGTTAGAATTAAATTGTAAAAAGACACAGGTTATGGTCGTCACTAGGAAGAACGAAGTGCCACAATGTAATATACAAGTAAATGGGAAAAGTCTTCAACAGGTGAATGGGTACAATTATCTCGGAACAGTCATAGCATCTGATGGGAGATGCCTTGAAGAGGTTAGAACAAGAATCGCCATGGCGAAAGTAGCTTTTAGCAAGATGAAAAACATATTGTTTGTGTCTTCGTTATTCAAATTTTGACCAATAAAAAGATGTCAATTGAAACGAGAAAAAGAGTGTTGAGGGGATGCATAGAGCCTGTTCTTTTGTATGGATGTGAAACTTGGACAATGAGCAGTCAAGCTGAAAAACATCTGATGGCTGCAGAAATGTAGTTTCTGAGGAAAATGCAAAGAATACCATGGATAGACAGAAAAACCAATGACCAAGTACTACAAGAGACAAAGGAAAATCGTAAATTGATTAGAGAAATTAGACGTAGACAGTCAAAATTGTTTGGATATAGTATGAGAAGAAATGGATTGGAGAACTTAGTGACAACTGGCAAGATCGAAGGGAAGAGACCAAGAGGAAGACCGAGAGGAAAATACCTGGATGGCTTGGCCACATGGCATTTACGAGACAGGAACACTGAGTTGATCCACGACTCTGGTGATCGAGTGAAATGGCGAGTCATGACCGCCCACACTTTCCGGCATGGCACATGATATATATATATATATATATATATATATATATATATATATATATATATATATATATATATATATTTGTGAGCTTGTGTGTGTGTGTGTGTGTGTGTGTGTGTGTGTGTATGTGTGTGTGTTTTCGACGATCGTGACCTTTTACAAACCAGTTACTTTACGAATAAACTGGACACATTATCTTCAAAAAACTTCTGTTATCTTCATGGCGTATTTTTATAAGCGCGTGAAGACAAACTGACAGACACAGCAACGTTCCTGGAATAGTTTAAAATTTATATCACATCTCTTTCAAATTCCACATCTGTCTAGTTTGTTCCTGGCACAAACAAGGTCGCTGTCAGAAATGGGGCCAGGATTACAACAGTTGTTCCTTGAACTGTGCGTGCGTGCTCTGTTTTAGATATCTCTGTCTACGCACAGGTAAAATGCTACTCCTTGGCATGACTTCTGTAGGAGTGTAGTGTAGTGGGTTTTCACATATACTGTGCCACTGTGTATGGGGAGGTTTCAGCAGTACAGGTGGATAACTAGATGACTTGATCGCATGATATAATCAGGACTAGGGCCCAGACTTGATTAGCAATTCTTGTTATCTGAGAGATGGCGAGCCACATCGTGGTGACAAATACTTGTACGAGACAGGCCCCACCATAGAGTAACCTGTGTTCACTGCCACAACAGTTATAACCCACACCTCTTAGACCTCTGCCTCGCGTTCTAAAGAATCTGCATAAGTTTTCTGAGTACGTTGGCAATACAAGTGCAATTTTTTTTCCCCGGAGACCCTCTTTGGATCATCGCTGGAGCTATAGAGATCGTGCTTTGTGAGATGCACACGGCAAACGGTTTGCCTGTCTAGGGGAAGGGATACTGAGTCTGAAGGGGTAAAACCTACCTGAATGAAGACGATCCTCTCGAAGTTATCCTTTAACATTTCTAGAACGACAATGTGAACTAACAAAATAGGACGAGTTTCGAGGCAGCTGAGATGGGGTTTCCTAAAGAAATATTGGTGTTGATCTTGGACAGCCAGTGTAGCCAAGAACGAATGGCTAGAAATGGCTAATGAAAGTAGACCAGTATGCAGAACTAGACCAAATAGGCAATGTTATTTGGTCATACAATGAGAAGACAGGCGGTGTTATTAGGTTATATAATGAGAAGACCGGCCGTGGAGAACATCGAGACGCCAGGAAATAGCAGCAGTAGATGAGGTATAGACAGACGGAGAGAGAGAGAGAGAGAGAGAGAGAGAGAGAGAGAGAGAGAGAGAGAGAGAGAGAGAGAGAGAGAGAGAGAGAGTATGCTTCGTTGTTTAAGACAGACATTGAGGAATGTCACCAACAGAATGAATCCCGAACACAATGGACGGTGAAAAGTTATAAAATATCTACTTTGCAAGCATGTCATGGTGATGCTGAGAAAACAAACTGACCACACCATTAGAATATATCGCGGTATTATATTGATGAGATCCTTAGCATTGTACATTTCTGCATTATCATTAGCCGTGACATTGCCTTTACCGCTGCCGTAATTAAACTATCCCTGCTGACGGCGACGTACTCCGTTCGTTCCACACACTGGTCAGTTGGACTTAAATGTTGACGCCTCGTTCAGAAAGCAATGGCAATCTACAGTACGTGCTTGGTAAGTTAGTGTTAGTATTGTTTGCTTACCTTATGGGCCACGGGCGGTTCTAAGTACTGTAGCTATTATATTGGTTTTATGTTTTTCTAGCAGTCTTCCCGGAAACGCTATTACGACGCGAAGGAAATATGCTAGGACAATTTCCTAAAGTCATGTATTTTCTATTTCCTGTTGCCTATGGCATTTCAATATTCCCACTAATACTTCGTACCAGGCAGATAAGACCTCTCCATGAGAGCGAGTATATCCTAAACCAAATATAAACAGCATAGGGATTGCTTCTACCTTTTATAAATCTGTAGAAAGAACGTATTCACCTGAGAAAGATGGATGTTGGCATGTTTGAAAATTTCGTGTCAGATATTGGCAAATCCCAGCTATATTTCCGGTGTACTGTTTGGAAATTTTCGTGAACATTTTACACAACCTGTAGCTGTAGACTTAAAGGCATTAGGTGGAGCAGACGAACGTCTTATCCTGACAGAAAATGAAAATTTATCATGTAGGTACATTTTTTCTCCATTAGAATATGACATTCGAAAACCGAATTATGATAGTTTATTGCTTATGAGACAGATGAATATGTATTCGTTTCCAACTTCAGAAGTTGTTTCAAGTTTTATCACTAGACGTAATCGTTTATAGCTTTTAAAAACTTATGTTAACATATTGTTTCTTGTTGTTGCTTGCTTGTTTCGTTGGCTTGAGCTCCAACGCGAAGTCCTGTATGTCGGATGAAGGCATCCTGTTGTCCAACATCAGTGTGATGTCATACAGGACCTGAGGTTTGCGTGAGTATCCGTTGTCCCATGCCTGGCTTATTTGTGTGCAGACTGGTGGTTCCTCGCCGTACAGGCAGACACTCTCCGATTTCGGAGGAATCGGCGATCCTACTGACTTTAGCCAGGACCCCGAAGTGACCTGTTGCCCAGGACGCTCGACGAGGACGCGTCAATAGGTCTTGGCCAGTATATAACCCGGCCCTGATGCCTTGGAAACACCTCTGCGTCCCGTTTCTTATTGTGTGTCACGAGCTCTTTCAATAATTCAGCATCGTGTGTCATCGCTCTATGTAACTTATCTACACATAATAGTTGTTTCTAGTGACCATTTGTAAAATTATTAATGTCATAAATGAGGATGCATGCATTGTTAACCTCAGGATAGAAAGAAGTCAATCAAAACAATAGAAACAAATTCAACCACCCGAGTCATATCGCTTTGCTTTCTTGGCTCTCATTTGTTACAACTGTAATTCACATTACCCTTTTTTGCCCGATATCACCATATAGTTACGATGTTCGGAGACATTTAAGCGTTACTGTGTTGTAGTTTGGTAAATGTTCTTACGTTTGTACTTGTTATCCATGTGCACATTTTTTCGTATGAATTTACATTTACTAGATAAGTATTTTCTTTATTTTTTCGCTTGCCAAAATAAATGTGCGTGTTAATAAACATCCAGGTATTTACTTCTCGGGCTTCCCCTTGGTATCTTCCCTTCGATCTTGCCAGTCGTCACCAAGTTCTCCAATTCATTTCTTCTCATAACATGCCCACAAAATTTTGACTGTCTACGTCTAATGTCTCTAATCAGTTTACGATCTTCATATGTTTCTTGAAGGACTTGTTAATTGGTTTTTCTGTCTGTCCATGGCATTCTTTGCATTTCCCACACACACACACACACACACACACACACACACTCACGCACGCACGCACGCACGCACGCACGCACGCACGCACGCACGCACACATACCTCTGATGCCTTTAGCGTGCTTCTGTTTCGCACGACCTCCCAGTTATTAGATAAGTATGTTATTTCATTTTCGACTGCCAAAATACGTTTCATTCAGTGTACGTTGTGTTCTCTCCAAACATGCTAGGTAATGCTGCAGAGATTATATTTCACAGTGGTTCACAGGCCGGATATGAAGCTATGAAGAAAGTGAATAAAGCTTGATACACTGATGCATATTGGGTATCTGGTGAAAGTGAAGGAATTTACCCCACAGCTTGAGATGTGGGACGTAAAATCGGCCAGTGTAATATTAACCATATCATCCATCAAGTACAAACAGATCTAAAGATATAGGGCTATCACTATATACCCGGGTTCGAATCCTCTGTAAGGTTTGGAGTTTTTGTCTGTCAGGGCCGAAAAGAAAACTCTAACCGGCACAGTTCGCAGCGACTGTAATGGCCATGCGGCCTTAATTCCGCAGGCTCAAATTCACCTTCCCCTTCCCACACCCTTCCCTGCCATACACCGCAAAGTACTGCTTTATTTGCAGTAAATGACAGTTTTTGACAATATACCTAAAACACATCAAGAGGTGGAAAGGTGGATTTGACTTACTACACGCTGACTGCTGAGATAACACTGCATGGTGACTGATTGCGCAAGAGTTATGTTAAATCTCGTTACCAGCTGGTGTTTTGTTATAATATAGTATACATTTAATCAATCATTTTTGTAATTTCGCTACTAAATACAATAATACCCCTGCTGTCTTGTTAGTATAGATTTCTAAATTCAACTTTGTCAATTGGTCGCTTTTTTTCAAACTATGCCTTCTCGTGTTGTGTTAGTATAATCATAATCATTCATTTTTTTAAATTCCTCACTAAATACAAACATTGCACTCTGGTGTCTTGTTAGAATGTGTTTAACATTTCATCTATGTCAGTTGGTGACTCAATACAAAACTGTATCAATAATCACCACCATCTACATCACAGAGCAAATTATTCTCTATTTTAAATATAGCAATTTCTATGTCTGGACATTTACAATTAAATACGTAAAACCCATGGAGAAAAAATTACTAATCTCTGCTTAACCATAGCCAGTCTGTATGTGCTGTGCTTAATTATGACCAGTTTACATGCTAACATGATTCTCCACGGATGTGAAGTTCCACTACCGGCCGTGCACACTATTGCATCTGACTTAAGAGTTACAACTCAGTCATCCTCGGGATTCGCCAACCAACCAACTAACCAACCAACCAACCAACCAACCAACTAAACAACCAAGCAGCAAGCCGATAACAGTGTCTTATTCTGAACTCATTTTACACCAATCAACTAGCCACACATGATATGGTTTCTGAACTGTTTATATTCCATTCGGTTGTAAAATTAACCCGCTCTGTCCTTATTGTTTCGTTAACTCCTACTGTTCCATATATTTAGAATTGTATGTACATCCTTTAAACCCAAACGTTATTTATTTCAAAGTAACAAATGCTTAGAATATTTCGAGTTAAAGTAGCAATTTTCTTAGATATACAGCACTATAAAGTGTTAACATTACCTAGCACCTTCCACTCTATATTATTCTCTGAACACATTCATAATTTTCCTTCTCCTGTTTTTTTGTTTTCCGCGCTACAGCACTAACGTGCATCCTAGACGTATTTATCTAACATATCTTGTAGGGAAGATCAACATAATTACCGCTGCGTTTTCAGCCGAAAATATTCATTAAATTGTTTGTAATTCAGAGGCAGGCTAATAGAAATAACTAGTGTAAACATGCTACATCCTTATTTATTGCCTTTATTGTCATGAGTGAGAGGAACATTTCTTAGTGCTTCTTTCTTTGTTCTTACATAGAAACTAATTAGTAATCGTGATTCACTCATACTAGACGTTTAATATTCTCTTCTTCTAACATATTTACATTTTAATTTAGGCATAAGTTTTTATGTGTGCATCTCTTACATAAATTATATTAATATATCTTCTTCTTCTTCTTCTTCTTCTTCTTCTTCTTCTTCTTCTTCTTCTTCTTCTTCTTCTTCTTCTTCTTCTTCTTCTTCTTCTTCTTCTTCTTCTTCTTCTTCTTCTTCTTCTTCTTCTTCTTTATATTTACTCATCATCAGCATGATCATAATCACCTTCTTCTTCTCCTTTTTTCGAATTCTTCTAAACCCCTTTCTTATCTATCTTCTTCAACATCTTCTTTCGTTCTTACTTTGTTTCTTTCGTTCTTACATTTTTCTTTCTTTCTTTCTTTCTTTCTTTCTTTCTTTCTTTCTTTCTTTCTTTCTTTCATTCATTCTTTAGTTTTTTCTACTCTTTTTTCTTTCTTATCTTCTTGCCTTCTCCTTCGAAACATTAGTGATTGGCAGGGCCGAATGTTCGCGGAGCCGGCATGCCCAATCTGTTGTCACGGAAAATAAACTTGTTAGTTGCGATCGATGACAAACAAGACCCGACATTAGTCTGCAAAAACAACCAACCCTTTGATGTTGTACAGACTGAGAAAAATACGACGTTAAAACTGTCTACACACGATCGGCATTTCTAACTGAGAAACAGGATACGTCGCGTCAAAATGTCTACCCCTGGTCGGCGAATCTTTATGATGTGGGTTGTTCGAGAAACGAATAACAACGCCAAACGTCTGCCAAGGCGGTAGTAGCCTTTGAAGTGCTAGACGGAAAGTCTGGACAGACGTGGGATGGATTCTGTGATGTGGGGAATTCTGTGGTTCACAGACAGACTGAACTATTGATGTACGGGACAAAGAATTTCCCCAAATGAAAGCAAATTTGACGGCGGATTGACTCCAGTTAGTCTAGAACAGGAGGAGGAAACCAGATTCTGGACGGATCAGCGTCTAGACTTTTTGGTGACGTCACTCCAGCCCAATATAAAAAGCGTTGCGATAAACAAGTGGAGTTAGTCGATCAAGATTTCTGAAGTGGGAAAGATCGGTGTAGTTTTCCGAGTTGTGTTCAATGAAAGAAACTAGGGTGTCAAATTGTTGATATTTATCGGCGGACATAGATCCAGTCTGTGATTGCCTAGTTTCGATTAGCAACCGGCATAGGCATATGGTAGGCTATTAATCATATCTAACTTAGAGTATGATTAGGAATAGAGTACAGTACTGTGCGGTGATATAATGTATTATAGGTGCGGTGATATAATGTATTATAGGTGTGGTGATATAATGTATTATGATTAGTGATAGAATGTTCTATAAGTGCTATGCTAGAAAGTATCATAGGAGCGTCGGCACTAGTATCCTATTGTGTGGCTTCAACTAGCTTGAGTGATATATCATTTTACTCAGGGAGTTGAGGACAATGTAGTGGAATAATAATTAGAGAGATTAAGGATGGTTGAGAGGGAGGAGAGGAATGTGAAATGGTAGGATCTTCCAGCTAGGGCATCTGCTGGGTTTCTACCCGTTCCTTTATTCTTTCCTGGTGTTGCCATGTCTCAGATCATATGATGAGTTATTTGGCCGTATGACAGAGATCGGATCTCTGTTATAGATCTGAGTGCTGCTATTGGCCTACACTCACCTAATTCCGGCCAGGACTGAGTTGCCCTCACCATAGTATTCTCTATTCTACAGGTTCCATTTGCAGGTCCACGTATGTGTGCTATGATATTCGACAGTGAAGCTAGAACACAATTTAGAAGATGATGGCTCAGAATTTGAAGACAGAAGTTGCTGAGAGGCCGCTACATTGGGCTTATACCCAAGTTGGTTTGCGGGAACCTAGCTTCTGCTGAGCAGGACATGCTGATGAGATTTATGTTTAGCAAGTGATAGGTGTATCACTGAACAGTCAGAACATTGTATAAATACACTACTGATACCAGGAACATTCATACAAATTTATACTGATACCTAGAACATTCAGAGTGTGGTGTTAATATGGGGAATCTTTAAAACCAGTGACACTAGATCCATTAAGATTTCCCCAGTAACAGTGACAATAGGGTTATAATTTTCTGATTAACAATCAGTTAAATAACAGAGGAAATTCATAGTGTAAATCAGATTGAAGACTCTCATTAGACAGTGTTTGTCATGGGTGTCCAAGCATCCTAGTGGTTCAAGAGACAACGGAGGAAGTCTGCACGTGACCGGAGGAGCATCACCTTGGTGAGGTTGCTTGTCTGGAATACATGGTGCTAGTGTGTTCTCAGCACAGTGATGAGAATGACTATACTCCTGAACACTGATCTGAGTCTATAGACACTTTAGAGTACACGTCACACATTCTACACCTTATACACACACACACACACACACACACTTCTCCTACATATACTCTTTGCTTTAATAAATTTCTTGTTTTTATTTGTTGAAGCTAGAGTTGCCAAGTATGTTATGTTGGGGAAAAAAGAGAGGGGGGAGGGGCATGATACAGGGGTGAGTAAGAGTGAGAAGAAGGTGTCTTCAGATTGAGGGAGTGTTGTGGACGGATTCTGCTGGATATCTCCAGGATAGAGATATTGAATTAAAACAAATGTGGGTGTTGATTCCCCTCACTCCAGGGACGACACTAAAGTGGTAAAGAAGAACAAGTAACTACTACGACATTCATTCTTTACACACACGACATCTGTCACCCTTTGAAAATAAAATTCGTTCGTTCATTCGTTACCCCATACTTCTCCATTTAATTTCTTTTTCATTTCATAATTATCTGTATATTATCTTCCGCATGTTTACCCGTTCCTCTTTACATGTGAATGTAACATCGGCTCATGGCCAGTCCACACCAAGCCCACTTATATCTCTTCCCAAGACTGACTAGCCTGACGAATCCAAGTAACAATATCTGTTCTACCTGTTTCTCGGTCTCCCTATGTGTAGAGTCTCTATCTCAGTGTCTATCTGATTTCTTGTTCACCGTGGGAACAACAAGGGAGATGATATACTGCAAATCAAGCTGGAAGAAATCGTAAAATTCCCCTGTGCAAGTCGAAGGTAAAGTTAGTTGCATATCCTTTACAGGACGCAGCAGTCAACTCCAACATCAATTATACCAAAGTGTTAGATTCCATCCTCAGTACCTCCCTCACTATTCTTTGAATAGTTACGGATATGTCCTTTACATGCCGCTGCAATCAGCTCCAGCATTTTTGGCTGTTTGTGATTTTCTGGGCAATTTTAGGTTCAGTTCTTTGAATATTATGGATAAACAACATATACAGAAATTCCATAACATTTTAACATTGAAAAAAAAAATTGCCCTTACACACTATCCTGTGTTGAATGTTACATTAATTTAACACATCAAACGTCTCATTATGTTTTTTTTTTGTATTTTGCGTCTTCTCGTTTTGAACTCAGGCGTAGTCCATACACGTGCTACTACCTGTAGTGCACTGATGATGTTTGAGTGTAGCTTAGCTTTTCCTACCACCGATGTTACTCAATATCAAGCAACCCCTCTTTAACTTCTGAAAAAATTGTAATTTAGGTCCATAAGTCAAGGACAAGAAGTCAATATTTTAGTCTAACTGGCCGGTGTTGGGGTAGGAACCGCTACCTCGGCATCAGCACACCGTGTGTTTAAGAACGAGAGATCTTATCCATTCGGCCATGCTGAACTCCGTCTCAGTGGTTAATGCCCCACAGTGACGAAAAACGATTATTGGAAGAAAATACAGTAGCCGATCAATACAGCGGCCAACACAGGACATTCAAGACGCCCTTAGTATGACAATTGCTTAATTCCTGAGGCAAGGGAATGATCGAATGATCGAATGATCTATAGCCCTTTGGCGAGATGCCAGTGATCTGCAACAGACTCGCTGCGTGTTGACCTAGTTTATTATTGTGTTTAATACCTTTCGTCGTACTGCGATCTATTTGCAGACGACTGCACAGTATGTACAAACACTATTGATTGTAAAGTGCTAGAATCATCCTTGCAACAGGAAATAAATAGTGTAAGTTAACTGGAGTCATAACATCCGCACGCAAATTAATATTTCTAAACATCATTGTTAATAGCAACCAGGCAAAGACTTCACACTCACAGATAACTCTTCAGCTGCACATTGGTAGCACGCCTGTAGAAAGTGTAACCGAGCACAAGGCACTGGATCTTATCATTGATCAAATTCAACTTTAATACCAATGTTTATGCTCTCGTTAAGCAAACAGCCAACAAAGTATACCAACTTGCCAAAATTAAAAATGTCCTTGACGAAAACACAAGGAAGATAGCATACACTTCCCACATTCAAACGCATATTGATTATTGCTCTGAAATCTAAGATGGATGCTCGAAATCAATAACAAAACGCCTTTATTCACTCCAAAAAAGGGCAGCGCGTTTAATTAATGATGAAAAGCTTAGTGACAATTCTAACTTGCATGAATGTCTTCAGTTACTGCCACACCACAAACGCCTACTTTTTAATACGATTAAACTAATTCACAAAATCATGTTTCAAAATGCTCCAAGCTACCTTTGGCTATTTTTAAAATATAACGTAAGACATAGCAATGGACTAAACATACTTCATGTCCATAAACCTTCTTCATGTCCATAAACCTAGGATAGACTTATATAAAACAAGCTTAGCATATTCTGCCACTCAATTGTGGAAAACTCTTCCACAAGAAATCAAAGACACTACCAATCTCTATACATTCATTGGATGTCACAACCTGTTTGAACACTATCTCAGTACAGACTTCATGCCCCCCCCCCCCCCTTTTTTTTTAAAAAACAAATAAAAATAAACCATAATAATAGAAAATTATGTCAAACGACAACTAGTCAATAAACATCCCCAAATGTATGGTAAGCTACACCTTACTTATGTATTTATAATGCCCATGTTAACCATTGCCTCGGTAAGTCACGTATTATTGATTATTTTGCATGCGTTTTAATGCTTATTGTTCTTTTGTTGTCTAAGATTAGCTTCATAAGTGATGTTGAATGAAATAATGTATGAGTGGCAACAGAGAAGAAGAGCAAAATGTCAGACGGGCCTGCGAGCCAATTCTTAACCCTTTGAAAATAAAGTGTATTCGTTCGTTCGTTCCTTGTTTGGTGATCACAGAACCATTCGGATTGGAAACATAGATATTGCCACTGCCAAAGATTAAACCCGTGTTCTGCAAGCGAGGCCGTTAACCTTTTTTTTTTTTTTTTAAATCTCGGAAGACCAGAGTGAAGACAATGTCCAGAAATAAAATGGGTAGGGATTTAACGACAGGCATAATTTTGAAGTTTTATATCAGCTGCCCTTGGTTGTAAACAATTGAAATTCATCAGGTCTGCACTTCATCAGGCCTGCACTTCATCTGATCTGATCCTTCATTCATTATATTTGACCCTTCAGTCATCTGATCTGCTTCTTCATTCATCTAATCTGATCCGTCAATCATCTGATCTGAACCTTCAATAAATGTAAGGTTAGTAGTGAACGATTCGATTGCCAACTTTAGTCACGGATCCAAACAAAAATATCCATCCTTTGAGCCACATTGGTCAGCAAGCTCACTGCATGCCTTATAGCAAGAATATCCATCCTTTGAGCCTCATTGGTCAGCGAGCTCACTGCATGCCCTTATAGCAAGAGTATCCATCCTTTGAGCCACATTGGTCAGCAGACTCACTGCATGCCCTATGTTCACGTGTTCGATTCGCAATCTAGTTGGGTTTCTTTTTAAACATTAACAACGGAGCCCTTCTTAATCCAGCCTAATATTAGCACCCGTAAGTGTCATGAGAAGTAAAGAAGGCCGGCGTAATGTTGACCACATCACCCCTTGAATGACAATTGGTCTATACAAGAAAAATAAAAGCTAGCACCATATAACCATTACGCCTCCAAGCGTTCGAAAGGACCGTTTACGTTTTCTTTGGTACAAACCCAAACACTGGTTGAACTGAGTTTGTTATCACCGTATTGGCTCCGTGGACTAGCCACGATCATAACATTCACACCAACGCCCTTAGAAATAAATGGCGATCAGCTTAATAATAACCACACTAACATTGACGCTTCTGCGGCTTCGAACATGTTGGTAATACCGGATGCCCAATTTGCCTCAATAGCACAAACACATGCTTGCCTTACTTCACCTTTAACTACGGCGCTAAAAGCTATATGAGCCAACAGTGTATCCTCTACATGTTTATATGTTAGACAACCAGACACATATGTAGCCATTATCCATGAGGATGCTACTGAAAGAGCTACATCCTAAAGTAAAGGTCAGAGGTAAGAGTAGTTCTGTGACATCTATTGCTGTTGGGATGTGAAGTAGTATTTCCCATATTCTTAGTCACAGAAAAATGAGATTTGTGTTCACTTGACTTTCTCGTTCGATTGCTCGAATTTTGAGAGTAAATAAACTTGCAAACTTGGCGACAACTGGTCAACTTAATGAGAAAAGAGCATTTGGGACATACTGAGGTTAATATACTTGGATGGCTTGGCCAACTGGTATAATGGGGACATGAATGTTGTCCTGATCAGTATCTCTGGTGATCGGGTGACATGGTAAACCATGATTACTTTAGCTTATCGACAAATGGTGATATGATGAATACAGTACATAAGTTTACTGTATTTGCATATGTGTATAGATAAACCATAATTCTCGCCAGGTGACGTTAGGAATATTATTATATAGTATTTAGGTTGCGTTTCCTGGCACCAGGATAAGGCTTGTACCCTTCCCAATTGCGCTCCTCCGCCTGAAGCCGTTGGCACAACGTGGGGTGTCGGGTTTGGTAAGCGCCGCCCACCATTCGTCGCTAACTGAAGGCAGGTTGTAACGTCTACTATTTTACGGTAGCTCTGTCATATCTGACAGAGACCTGACACCATCCATAAACATACAGACGTTTAAAGGCTACTCTGTTTCACTTTCAACTGCGTTTTCATCTACATCCAATCCGTTATTTTGTACTCTATGGTTGATATTCCCTTCTCTGTTCATGTGTTGGGTGTTTTTCTCGAACACTTTCTTATCTTGTTGATTACGCAGCTTGAGAAGGACTCTAAATTTTGAAAGATGTCAGATTGCAGAGCGACATTGCTCAATCAATCTAGTTGTGCGTTTCTCTATGTACAAAAATGTTTCATAGATAGACTGACCTATTCAGACAATGCTCTGCTAATTACTGTCACCACGTTAGACAGCTTTTCTCATATCTCTGTAGTTGTTTGTAGCACCTCTGACAAACTACTTATTTTTATTGTTTCTCAAGTTATGCATTTTACACCTTATTTACTGTGCTGGGTAACGTGATGGTGGTCTGAGACGATAGCATGGAGGAATGACGTTAAATCGACTTGATCCAGAACATCGAAGATCGACATCTGTGGAGAGACGTAGACGCATACGCCCATTTGCAAGGTGCATGCTGGTTTTCATGTTAATATTTATATGTCGGCCCAGGCATGTGTTTAAATACTTTTAGAGACCGGGATGTTTTATTTTGAAACTGACCTGGCTTATCAGGTCGACATAGACTAACACTGAATACTAGGAATTTTCTTGAGAAGCAAAGACGTCCGAGGTTTATTGGCCACATCACCAGTCGAGTGCCCATAGGTATACAAATAGTGGTAGCCTCATGAAGCTAAAAGAGCACTCTTCTTTATTTTTACAAGACCACGAATTTCAATCAGTTAGCTCACTTAGACATTCATAACCAGGAATCATGTCAGTTTTATTCTCCAGCTTCATCCTGCAGCAGAACTTGTTGATTTGTTGCTCTCCGAGAAGTATGGGTGCAGTCAGTATATCAGCTGACTTTCTGTGGATAGATAGACAACTGATACGCTGGTGGTTTCTTGATGCCTGCTTTATGAGATGAGTGTACTTTCATTGAGAATAGATGACTGCCGTATGTTGCAATCTCTAACTGATGAAAACCAACCGTTTGTGACAATTCTCCCCGCACAGATGTCCTTCTAGCGCGGTGATTACCTGAGTGAAACTCCCGCTGACATATCGCTTGGAATTGTCAGAATAGGCAAGCTGTTACATAGAGGTATGATCTAGACACGTGTTTTCACTGTGATATCAATGACACATACAATTATGGTGATAGGTATTTTTTCGCGACAACATGCGCATACATAATAATTTACAGTGAGTTGTGACACGATTAGTACTTTCCTCAACAACAACAAAAAATATCTTTTGTGCTCCGAAGGTCGTGGGTCAGGTTTCCGGACTCATTCGGTTCACGGGCGTAATTTTATCGCACCACCCTACGGGGTAGTTGATGAAACCCAATGCATTGTCATCCATCTTTTTGCCTTAAACCCCTTTTGTAGATCCCTTTTTACTTGTGGGCTGGAAACAGATTAGTGATTAGTGAACTCGCTTGCCCAGCTGGCGGGCGTGGTTTTGATTTCCTAGGCGACATTTTTGTTTAAATAATCACTTGGCTATTCTGACCAATAAAAAGATGTCAATTGAAACGAGAAAAAGAGTGTTGAGGGGATACATAGAGCCTGTTCTATTGTATGGATGTGAAACTTGGACAATGGGCAGTCAAGCTGAAAAACATCTGATGGCTGCAGAAATGTGGTTTCTGAGGAAAATGCAAAGAATACCATGGACAGACAGAAAAACCAATGACCAAGTACTACAGGAGACAAATGAAAATCGTAAATTGATTAGAGAAATTAGAAATGGACAGTCAACATTTTTTGGACATGTTATGAGAAGAAATGGATTGGAGAACTTGGTGACCACTGGCAAGATCGAAGGAAACAGACCAAGAGGCAGATCGAGAGGAAAATACCTGGATGGCTTGGCCACATGGCATGGACGAGACAGGAACACTGAGCTGATCCATGACACTGGTGATCGAGTGAAATGGCGAGTCATGACCGCCCACGCTTTCTGGCATGGCACATGATTGATTGATTGATTGATTAGCTTCTGGTTTACAAACCACATCACCCGCTGAGTGTTGTTTGGTCATGAAAATATGGACTTGTGACAATAACCCCAGTATGCTACGATGGCCTCGACACGGAGTACTTTCGAATAAATATAATAGTATGTGATATATCATCTTAGATATGCAGATAACACAGTTCTTCTTTCAAATAGTGCTAAAGGATTAGAAGTACTGATTCTCTCTGCCAAGAGACAGTGAAAATCAAGAAAAAAAAAGAAAAAAAAACAACACACGACCCAAAGATCACAAGAAATTGAAAATGTCATAAACTTTGAATATCTTGGTTCCATAATCAAGAACAACGGAGATATAAGAAGAAGTAAGACGCAGGCTGGTAATGGCAATGGAGCGATTAAACAGTAATAACCGTGTATGGCACAACACAAGGAAATAAGCTGAAATACAATTATTGAGAACACGTATCTTTCATGTATCAACGTATGAATGTGAGTAATGGACCAATTTGCAATAACTAAAGAAGAGCTTTTGAGCTCAAATGTTACAGTAACATTATTAGAATATCATGGACCAACAAATATAAAAACGCTGACATTCTGCAAGCTTTGAATATCGAAGATCATTGGCTCATAAATAGTATCACGTCTGGGAAACTGAAATGAATTGACCATATCAAACTGTAAATACTGTTTCTGGGAGACGAGGCAGGGGTCGAGCAGCACGAAAATGGGCATACGACACTGAAGGCACCTTGGGCGTGAGGATGCATGAGGGTGCTGAGGGTGCATGAGGGTGCATGAGGGTGCATGAGGATGCATGAGGATGCATGAGGGTGCATGAGGGTGCATGAGGGTGCATGAGGGTGCATGAGGGTGCATGAGGGTGCATAAGGCGAGAGATATGGCAAAATATGGAATGGCTTTTCGAAGCGATGTGGGATGAGGGCAATGTTCTGCAAAGGACGTTCTATTTGATGGTAACGCTTGTTTGGGTGTATGTCAATTTTAAATAATGATCTTTTGAGAGTATGTTAATTATTAAACAATAAATATTTGAGAGTTAAAATTAGTTAGTTGCGTATCCTTTTACAGGATGTCGCAGTCACCCCGAGCAATGTTTGTTTCTGTTTTTGCTGCTTGTTATCTCTAGGCAAGTTTACTTTCAGTAGTTTGCCAGAGGCTTTCTGAACGACCAGCACCCATACCATTTTGTAAAAATACCAACGCAGGGTGATGTGCTGCCATATCTCCTACAGCTTTTCTTCCAACATGGTATGCGAGATTATGAACTGCGTCCGTAGCCCCTTCGAAACGTAGCCGGCCATTTGAGAGTATGTTAATTATTAAACAATGATCGTTTGAGTGTATGTTAATTATTAAACAACACTAGTTGGAGAGTAAATTAATTATTAACCTATGATCGTTTTAGTCTATGCAAATTTTAAACACCGATCTTTTGAGAGTGTGTCAATTATTAAGCAATAATCGGGTGATAGTATGTTAATTATTAATAAATAATCGTTTGATAGTATGTTAATTATTAAACAAAGATCGTTTGAGTGTGTGTGAATTTTCAACAATGATCTTTTGAAAGTTCTGTTTTAATAGTGTTTGTTTGGATTCTATTAAATGTAAACAATAGCCATTTGAGGATATGTTAGTTGTAAACAGGGATCGTTTAATAATATGTTACGTGTAAATAGCGATCGTGTATTAAATAAACTTAAGGGACCCTTTTGCACAACATGAAGCGTATTGAGTATATGGTATTAGCTTCAATATTTGTGTATATCAGTCGGCGCTCAATGTGTAATGATTCCAATATTACGCTGGTCACCTTCCTTTACTTCCCATACAATTACCTGGTACATATTACAGCCTGGGTCGACCTGGGGCCCAGGCCAATGAACAAATTCCCACCTTGGTTGGAATTCGAACATATGACCACGGGGCCTGCAGGTGCCAACAGGTGTAGGCGTGCATGTATCTCCACAGACCTGGGTCTGTGGTGTCTAGGTCATTACGCGGCGCCATTACTTCCCACGGCATTTTGGGTATCCATTTAGGCTGGGTCGACCTGGGGGTCCATACCATTTTTAAAACTTCCGCCCCGATGTAGGTTCGAATATATGACTACCAGGAGGGCAGGCCAGAGTGCTACCCCTGCACCACCGATGCTTCTAACGTGCAGTCTTAGAAAATATTCTAACACACACATATGAATGCATGAGTGAAATGAATTATAACCAAATTCATATGTGACATTTACCCTACAAGCATGACAATCTATACTTCAATACGCCTTTTAATAATCGCAAACAACAAGCATCAACTGTATCTATTTTCGTTCCCCAAGGTTACCGTAGGTCGACATAGAGATTGGATAATCACCCTGAAAAAGACTAAGTATTTGACATCACTTACGGTAATGGCAGACACGGTTACAAGCGGAGACAACATAGGCGTGTTCGCAATCAATGCGCTACGAATACGCTTGTCGTTGCTTTAGTTTAGTGCGACATATGGCGAGAGGGCAGAAATCAAATTACTGTCGTCCAAATTATGTGACATCGAATCTTGATAACAGATCATGCGATCGACTATTGTTGATAAATGTGCACATAAATAGATGACAATATCAAAATTTGTTTGTGGTAAATTTGTGCAAGTCTATACATATGAATATTCAATAATATGGAAGATGCGTGACATAGATTAAGTAAAAGCAGAAAAGCTGCATTTCAGAAAATGAGAAGAATCTACTGCACTAACTTACTACCATTGATTGTAAGGCGGTGAGTACTGAAATATTGTACAGAATTCGTTTCTGTATTGCGGTTAATGATGGAACGTGAATGAACAAATTAGGAAAAGCTTTTACACTCTCAAATGGGCACTTGGATCCGCTGTAGTGCGATGGTTGCTGCCACTGTGGGTTCCACTGAATCATTTGTCGTCTCAGGTGAATTGTCATGCTTGGTGAGCGAAATTGTGTCATTCGACTACATAATCATCACGATATTGTATTAGAGACCACCATGAACACCTTGACAGGTTTTAAAAGATTATTCTATGTAAAAATAACCTGGGAATTGATCATTCTGGTGACATTACGCTAACTGCAGTACATCAAAGCAATTGGGGGAAATAGCTTAAACTCTTAATATCGCCTCCGACGATCTTTTCACAAGTAAAAATCCATGTATGATTAAGGAGCACTTTTTATCCTGAATATAGTGTTATTTGTGTTTTGTTTCTTCGAGGAATCGTTTCAATTGTTTCAGTGTGTCTCGTTATTATTGAATCTGCTCACATTATCGCTCGTGTGATATCGGGCGTGAAAATGAAGTAATGAATAGTAATACTGTCACTTACAATAAAACTGATCATTGACTCCAAAGATCGAGGTCTATGGAGATGCATGCACGCCTACACCTGTTGGCAGAACACATGATGATGATGATGATGATGATGATGATGATGATGATGATGATGATGGTGATGATGATGATGATGATGATGATGATGATGATGATGGTGATGATGATGATGATAGCATGCTTGCCGTAGCATGTGATTAAGGATTATTTGCGTGTGTTTAACTACCTAATCTAATTTTTTTTTAAACAGCTGAAAAATGTAATCACCATCAATCAATCATGTGCCATGCCGGAAAGCGTGGGCGGTCATGACTCGCCATTTCACTCGATCACCAGTGTCGTGGATCAGCTCAGTGTTCCTGTCTCGTCCATGCCATGTGGCCAAGCCATCCAGGTATTTTCCTCTCGGTCTTCCTCTTGGTCTGTTCCCTTCAATCTTGCCAGTTGTCACTAAGTTCTCCAATCCATTTCTTCTCATAACATGTCCAAAAAATTTTGACTGTCTACGTCTAATTTCTCTAATCAGTTTACGTTGTTCATTTGTCTCCTGTAGTACTTGGTCATTGGTTTTTCTGTCTGTCCATGGTATTCTTTGCATTCTCCTCAGAAACCACATTTCTGCAGCCATCAGATGCTTTTCAGCTTGACTGTTCATTGTCCAAGTTTCACATCCATACAAAAGAACAGGCTCTATGTATCCCCTCAACACTCTTTTTCTCGTTTCAATTGACATCTTTTTATTGGTCAGAATGTTTTTCATCTTGCTAAAGGCTACTTTCGCCATGGCGATTCTTGTTCTAATCTCTTCAAGGCATCTCCCATCAGATGTTATAACTGTTCCAAGATAATTGTACCGATTCACTTGTTGAAGAATATTTCCATTTACTTGTATATTACTTTGAGGCACTTCTTCCTTCCTACTGACGACCATAACCTGAGTCTTTTTACAATTTAATTCTAACCCCAGCTGCTCACTGTGTACAACAACCGCATCTACTAATTGTTGCAGGTCCTGCGGATTGTCTGCAATTAATACTGTATCATCTGCATATCTAATGTTATTGATGTTTCGTCCTCCAATGCTGATTCCATTTATATCCTCTACATTTCTGAAAATGTTTTCACTGTACAGGGAAAAAAGATCTGGAGACATTACACATCCCTGCCTAACACCTCTCTTAATTGGCTGATACTGTCCCACTTCATTATCAATCCTTATTGCAGCTTGTTGTTTCCAATATATGTTTTTTATAAGTCTAATGTCTTTCCCATCAATTTGTAGATCTGCTAGCATATCCACCATGCTGACATGTCTAACGCTATCAAAAGCCTTTGTATAGTCGATAAAGCAAAGATGTATATCCTTGTTTACTTCTATAGCACGTTCAATAACTGTTCGCAGCATATACACAGCATTTACCGTTCCCTTTCCTTCTACAAACCCGCATTGTTCTTCCCCTATTTCAGGTTGTATCTTCTTCCTCATTCTTTGCATGATAATTCTTAGCAAAATCTTTGTGATGTGACTCATTATACTAATTGTTCTGTGTTGATCACATTCCAAGGTTCCTGATTTCTTTGGGATTGCAATAAATATAGAGTTACATAAATCAGGAGGTATATCTCCAGTATCATATAATGTGTTCAGCAGTCTGGTGACTTGCTCTAGTCCAAATTCTTCTAAAGCTTTAATCATTTCTGTTGTGATGTTATCTGCACCGGGGGCCTTGCCAGCTTTCATATGCTTAAGAACATTTCGAACCTCCATCTCCAAAATTGGCGGTCCTTCATTATTAAATCTAATATCATACTGTTCGTCTCTGTTATCATCATAAAGTTGTTTCACATAATCTGTCCATACCTGTAGAATCTGGTCTTTTTCTATTATGATTTTGCCATCTTCAGTTTTTAGACACCCTGTTGATGTACTTGTTCTTTTATTAGTAAGTTCCTGAATTCTTTTGTGCACTAATTTGGTGTTTTGACTGTTGTGTTGGCTTTCAATTTCTGAGCACTTTTCCTCAAGCCATTTTTCTTTTGCCTCCTTACATAATGTTCTGACTTGTCTGTGAATTTCTTCATATTTGACAGAATTATTTTTGTTGAGTCTTCTTGTTTCCATGAGGTGTAAAATTTCTGCAGTCATCCATTTCTTACGACCCACCTTCTTTAATTTTGGAATAGTTGTTTCTGCAGCCACATTGATTGAATTCTTCAACGTTTCCCATTGATCATCCACATCCTGGAATAGGATCTCTAGATCGGACAAAATTTCAAATCTGTTCTGTACTTCTATGTTGAATTTGTTTTGTATTTCCTTGTCATTACTCAATGTACATAAATCATATTTAGTGTTTCCTGTTATATACTTGACTTTCTTCAACTTTATCCTCAATGTTCCTGTGAGTAATCTGTGGTCACTATAACAATCAGCACTGGGAACTGTTTTTGCTATTGTTAATGCGTTTCTAAATCTTCTGCTAATCAGAATGTAGTCAATCTGGTTTCTAATCCTGCTATCTGGACTCCTCCATGTCCATAATCTTCTAGGGTGTTGTTTGAACCAGGTGTTTCCTACAATCATTTCCTGTTCTTTTGCCCACTCTACGAGTCTGTATCCTCTTTCATTTCTCTCTCCTAAACCATAGTTTCCTACTGTGTAGCTATCTCCTTGATTTCCTACTTTTGCATTGAAGTCCCCTATTATGATGTTTATTTCTGACTTTTTACATTTCTTTAAGGCAGACTCAATGTCGTTATAAAATTCTTCTACACTATCTTCACTGGATTCTCCTGTTGGGGCATATACTTGAATAATATTTATGCTAAAAGGTCTGCCACTTAACTTAACTAGTAGAACTCTGTCCGGCACGGCCCAATATCCTTGAATAGATTTTGATGTTTTCCGATCCAGAAAATCACCATATCTCACAGAAAAACAGCCGAACAATGTAATCATTCAGGAACGCCTGGACAAAAAGCTTGCAGGAAGTTACTGAGTACATGTGTTTCACTGAGAGAAAAAAAAATAAAGCAGAAGTGAGGAAAACAAGAAACTCACCATCTAATCTTATTCGGGACATACATTTTTCAGTTTCTATTTTTCATGTTATTTATGTTTATCACCAATTAGTTATGAGGCTTTATTATCACCAATATTGGCTTAGTACAGATACTTAATTTACGTGTCTCTCCCGAAGAAAGGACATTTCAAATTGTGCACCAGCTTTAGCAATGTCGCTCTAATGAGCTACGTTACCAAAACACTACTCAGGAAGCCAAAGAAGATTGATAAACCAACACAGAACTGGCGTCGTTAGCCGCTACAAGCTGCGGGATTTGCTGAGGAGGGGATCCGAGCACTTATGGACTGAATGGTTCGATGTGCAATGAGGATGATCTGTCGACTAACTAACTAACTAACTAACTAACTAACTACCAAAATTCTCCAGCGGGCTATCAAGAAGAAGTTAGATATGTGTTGAAGACAAGATGATGGATTTCATTGCACTGGTTTCTATCCCATGTTCCTCGGTTCCCTATCCGAAGATAAGCCTGGAGAAAGCGCCGCAGAGTACAAACTCCTTAGCTTCAGTGATGACCCAAACGGGTAAGCGAAACAAAAATTGCACGCGTCAATTGAATGACGGAAAAACGAACTTTCGTAGCACTGTGCAGGTGGTTTGATCTCCAAAGAAGTTAGAATATGAATTACAATAAGTGCAGGCATGGTTGAAAATGAGATTTATTGTACAATTATCAAGACACCTACTTCGACACAGCTTACAATAGGTATAAGGAAATGTTCTGGGAAATAAAGGCGTTTGATATTGACCGCATCACCCATTGATTGACCGCTGGTGTATAAACATGTGGGCTAGCCCCATACATCAAATACGTGTACAAAAAGTAAGTCTGTAAATAAAGATGCTTTGGCCACATGTGTATAGGTCAGTCAGCACGCAGTTCTATGCAGCCGGTTTGGGAGAACTGATAAACACTATGGGATAAGTGCATCAATGTTGGTGGAAATTATGTTGAGAAATAAAGGGACAATGTATGTATAAAAATAAACTGGTTTCAAGTTGTTATCATATTTAGTTATTTTTCTATAGCCATTTGTGACTTACTTATTAACTTACACTCGTAATTTAAGAATACATTGGATTAAGAAGGATAATAGTGCTGATACCTTACAAGATCTCGTACCTCTACTATAGAATAGACTATGAAGACAAGAACAATACCAGTAATGGAGCTCAATTGACTCATCCGACAAAGCATCTCGATGATCTGGACTTTGCTGGCAACAATTCCCTCCAGTCTCACGCACGAAGTCAGATACATGATAAACTAACAACATTGGTTAGGAGGTCACAACATTTAGGTTTAAAATTTCATCGAGGAAAGACAATATATATATATATATATATATATATATATATATATATATATATATATATATATATATATATATATATATATATATATATATATAGATAAGCAGAATATTAAGTTATAACGTTAAACCAGTAGTATTGTGTAGATAAGAAAAATGGAGGAAAACAAATTCGATTACAAATATACTATAAACATTCATTAATTGGTTTCTGCACAAAATAGAAACAATAATATTGCATTACAGAATCTCCAATGTAGGGCTCATAGACAGAATTAGACAAATACCAGTGAACCTAGGAGTGGAGAAAAGTCGTTGGCGCTGGGTATGGCACGCAGTGAGAGAACATGATATTAGTATAACTAGAAAGGCCATCAAACCCATAGTGCGAAAGAAAACCAGAAAGGGGGAGGGGGAGAGAGAGAAGTATAAACAGATATGAATAATATGTGGAGGACATGGACGGAACTGCATTGAAGAGGTAACAATATAAGGTCTTGGTGTAAGCTGGTTCAGGACCTATGCCCCAATGGGAGATGGAGAGTGAAAGAAGAAGAAGAACATATATATGTGAACTATGAACAATTCCGAAATAGCTAAATAAGGCATTTCAGGATTTTGAACTTTAATCTTTTTAGAATACCCTGGATCAAATATGAAGAAAATAACCTCATAAACAGCGTCATGTCTCGGGAAACTAAATATTGTGCAAATTAAATTACCCAGTGGCGTAGAAAGAAGAGTAATGGAAGATGAGTTCACTGAACGAAGAAGCAACACGAAGGTTGACACGGGAAATTAAAGATATCAGGGGCTTGAAAATGAACGATTCAAAAGCATCGATAATCTACCTGTAGGTTGTGATGAGACCGACGCAACGTTATAATACGACAATGATAACGACGATAATGATGATATCACTTGTTTACACGCTTCATAATATGTTTGTATTTCAAATAATTTTTTAACAATCTAGTTTTTAGGCTGTTGATCTTACAGTTGTGTCGAATCACAATTGCTTGTAAACACGTTGACATAGTTCGTAATTTATGAAGTAAATATTTCAAACATGTGGAAACAGAATAACAGTAATGTTGCTTAAAAGAAAACTCATAAAAGATGAATTATAATTTATTTTGCATCGTTTCAACCTAAATGTCTACCTTAGAAAGGTAGCTTATGAGCCCAACAACAGCTACAAGTACATGATAGGGAGAAATGCAGTCAGTCGGATAAGCTTTCGGAAACAATGTGTAACAGATGTTTAAGAGCATGCATCTTTCCCAATGCAACATACGCTTTGAGACCTGGACACATACTAAACAAGCTGACAGCGCATAAATGCCTTTGAATATACATGTTATAAACGGGTTCTAAGAATATCTTGGATACAGAAAAGAACAAATGCATCCATACGACAAGATCTGAATACTGAAGAAGATTGCGTACTAAAAATGATAAAACAAAGAAAATGTTAATATTTTGGTCACTTGAAACGTCATGAAATGTTTGCAGAGAACAATCATAGAGGTGTATATACCCTGGATGAGAAGAAGAGGAAGGTCAAAGAGAAGATGGGTGCAAATGGTCTCCAGATGGATGTATCGGACGCGGGACATCTTACTTATGACCGAGAAGTTTTCCGGAAGGTTATTATGGGAACGAGGTTCTGCAAAGGGCATGCTACTGAATAAATGGATGAACATTGCCTGGTAAATTACAAACAGCCAATGCATGGTAAGGTTGATTGCAACGTTCTGTAATTGACACACAACTAGCTTTTATCATGTTCTAATAGTCTACGTGTGTATCTCTATATGGGTTAGGTTTCTTATGACTGTTGCGGGTATTAGTTAACATTACCCAGATGACCCTAACCAACGTTTTTACGTGTCCCTTGACCCAGATGCCACATGAAATAACCAAATTAGAGTCACTACAAACCGCCTGCTGCTAGGAAGGTCGCTATTGATTCAATAATCTGTGTCATTTGTCAGCTTGTATGGAGAATTATCCATGACAAGGTAATAGGTGTTATCCGTCGTCTCTGTTCAGTTCTAATGGTTTTCTACAAGGAGATATGGTATCAATTTACACACGAATTATGGTTGTTGTTTCTGTGGCGGTGGTAAATATGTAAATGATGACAGAGAACACAGTGTCTGATTGACAGGTATGTTGAGAAATGTGAGATTTCTCGCAGGTAACGTGCAATTTAGTTCCATTACAATGCTGTAGTTTGTTGAATATTCTTTACAGGACGTCGCAATCAACTCCAGAATCTTTTGGCTATTTGTGATTTCTTGTCAAGTTTACGTTCAGTAGTTTACCATTGCTTTCTGAATGATTGAAACTTATACCATTTTATAACAACCAACGCAAGGCGGTCTATTGCCTAATGACCGTGAACTGGGTTTCGAATGTGGTATGCGGGATTACGAACTGAGACCGCAACCCCTTCGTAGTGGGGGGGGGGGGGGGGGGGGGGGGGGGAGGCTGTAACAAGCAACACAGACCTGCGTGTCGGGGTCGACCAGGCCTAAATTAGGTATCAGGAAATATTCTGTAAAGTTATAGCAGTAATTGTTCCCTTTACAGGATGTTACGATCAACTCCAGGTTGAATTTCTAGGCAATGTTACGTTTAGTAGTTTGCCGTTGCTGTCTGAAAGAGAGTTAGCTTTTAAGTCCAATGTAATGTCCATGTAGGGATTAAATGTCTTATTCGCCACAGTGCAATGGGAGCTGTAAGAGCGTGCTTGCTTGTCTTGACCGTTCGGCCAGATGGACATCTTCTGGACAGTTACAGCGCTATAACATGATTGTTCTCTAGCATTCTTGTAAAGGGGAGGAGGGGAAGGGGGTATATTAGATGCAAATCCTTTACACGCAGTTGCAATAAACTTTAGCATTTATTGCTGTATGTGATTTAATGTGCATTTTTAAGTTCAGTAGTTTGCCATTGCGGTCTCACTGGCCTAGGGGTTAGCGACTTTCTCCGTAATCCCGTATACTCTCGTGAGTAGCGTGACAACGGCAAGAATCGGTAGCGGTTCTAACCACGTCGGTAACTTACGGGGTATTGAGCCGGTCGCTCAGAAAGCAATGGCAAACTGCTTAGCGTAATCTTGCCAAGAAATCAACAATCAGCTGAAAGATGCTGATGTTGACAGTTATGTCCTGTAAAGGATATGCAAAACATTTTATTTAATTTGCCATTGCCTTCTAAACGACGTACGATAATGTCATCAAAACCAACGCAACTAAATCGCATGCAGCTTTTTTCGAAACCTCCAGTCGGTATGTCAGGGAATTGCGAAACTGTGTGGACAATAAACTCACAAGCCGACATTCATCTTCCTCTTCTTATTGCGTTAATGCTTTCATATTTACACTGTCAGACAAGCTACGTCTCAGTATGCCAGTATTCCTTTCTTAGCTGGCTGTACTGGGAAAATTCATGAAAAACAAGTTCCGCAGTTTTATCCCACTGCCTGCATGGGCACAGTGGCGAGTCATTCAGACCAGTCCTGTACGTACGCGTGTTCAGTCTGTTATGTACTGTACGAAACCTCAGAATGATGACTTGTCATTGCCGGTCAAGAGACAGATAGTCATTGTTGGTCTGGTGACGACCTGTCCCTATAGATCAAGACAAAGATAGTCATTGTTAGACTGGGATCTGTCCATACAGGCCAAAAGAGAGACCGGAAATACATGGGAAAATGCAAAGAATACTATTGACGAAGAGAACAAAATGAATGAAACAGTGTCTTATAAAAACATATGAAACCCGTAAGTTGTGTAGATAGATTAGAAGAAGGTAGTCTAGACTGTTTTGGAATCATATGAGGAAAAATAAATTTGAACATTTGACAACTGTCACACAAAGATATAAATACCCTGTTGGCTTGACCAAAATTCATAATCGGGACACGATTATTGCCTAGTTTAGCGGCATGGAACATGGTGATAATGACAGCAATGCACAGGTTATTAACAATCTAACACATAATATCATCAAATAAATAAATGTACACGTTATTAACAATCTAACACATAATATCATCAAATAAATAAATGTACACATTATTAACAATCTAACACATAATATCATCAAATAAATAAATGTACACGTTTTATAGAACAATCATCTTAGCTGATGTAACAAACGGATGTCAATCGCGTACTATTTTGCAAAAATAAATAAATAAATAAATAAATAAATAAATAAAGTAAATAGAAGAGGAAAAGCAAAGCATAACTTTAATGCACCAGTAAAACAAAACAAGTCCCTAGAATAGAGAGAATCAAATAGGGGACAAAATCAAACATTTTAAAATTTGTGAACGCATCATCTCATCTCATCGGGTTGCTCTTTTACCTTGTGGTGTCGAGGTGAAGCGTGAACGGCAGGAGAGTGCCCGTGTATGGGCTTCACATATCGAAGTTCCCATGGACTCTGTAATTCCCTCTATCCATCGTTTACATGGCCGGTCTCTTCCACTGCTTCCGTTTGGTCTGTATATCATTGCTTGCTGAGGTATACCTTTGATTGGTAATCTAGTTACATGGCCAAATCATGTAACGTGCTGTTTTCTGATAGCAAGCTGGCAATGGATTCTTTTCCTGCTCAAAGAAAACACAATAAGCATAAAAGGACACATCCAAACGGTAACGGACCTGGTAATGATGAAGGAAAATATGTGAACATCGAAGAAAGGTGATCCATGAACATTGTTTTTAGGAAATTAAATACTTTGGCCACGTCAAAAGTCCCAGTAAGTAACAATAAGTCAGCTATCCCTGAACACCCATATTGTTTGTAGACCGCAAGGCACTGGTGGGCGGTGTGCTCAGTATGAATTCCCAGTACCCATTTTTGACTGAGTCGACCTGGTACCCAGGTCAATTTTATAAATCCGAATCCGCAAACTACGCAGTAGTGCAGGGAAAATTGTAATGGGCTGCGTAGTTCCCAGAGGACGAGGCAGGAACCTATGAACGGTCAGTGGATTCCTAGACGTGAAAATGAGCGAGGTGGAGTAATCGAATCTTTCCCAGAGGACTTGCGATGAGAGCGACGTTCTGCAAATGACTTGCTACGTGACTTTTAGCGTAATGGTCATCGCGTGAGAGCTTCATAAATATATTATTAATATATAGAACCATATTAGAATAACCGGAACTGTGGCTTAGTGAATAGTGAGATGCATAATCCTAAGACATACCTAGACATACACTAGCCACGAGCTATTTGGAAGCAGATCACTTTGCATTGATTTCGATAGTGTGAGGTGTCAGTCTTTCAGAAAGCAATGGTAAACTACTGAACTAAAATTGCACAGTACATCACAGATAGAAAATATATGCTGGGTTGACCGTGACATCATGTTAGGGACATGCAAATAAAGATCTTACGAATAGTATCATTGTATATTGTTTAACCGGCATTTGGTATGCATCTAGAACAGTGGTTTTCAACCGGTAGGGAATTCCCTGGAAACCTTAAAATTCCCCCCTGGGGTAGTGGGGGGGGGGGGGGGGTGGAATTAAGACTATTTCAAGATCGCGTTAATACAAGAACCGATTACTTGATATTGTTTTTTCCCTCCAAACTTTACGCTTCTGTACTTCTCGCCCTTCTGAAATTCGTTTTATAACGTAAGTAGACCCGCATATCATGTTTTATGCAGACATATAGACTTCTTCAAGTATGTGTTATTAAATTTAGCTTCCATTTGTAAGTATACTATGTGTGTGTGTGGGGGGGGGGGGGGGGTGTAGGGTGGAAATATGAAATGAGGGAACGATATTCTGAACATATGGTGAAGGGGTGCATGTGCCAAAAAAAGGTTGAGAACCACTGATCTAGAAGATCTAAATAAAAGATGCATGTTGTATGAAATTACGAGTTTTACAAGTGTTGTGGGAAAATGTACGCCACGGAATGTAAGGATACATTTTAGAATCTCAGTTTGTTGCATGTCATTTTACATGACGCCGCCAACAACAATACAATTTACTGAATTTCTGTGTGATTTATTAAGCAATGTTACGTTCAATATTTTGCCATTACTTTTTAAACGGCCAACGCTCATACTATCAAAATCCAACGCAAAGCGATCTGCTCCTAAATTTCCGGCGGTGGAGTAAAAACAAAGTCAAACCCTGCTTGCCCATGCGACGATTTCGAACCCACTACACCGTACGTCGGTGAAATGTGTCAATAGATTTAATAACCCCTAACGCTAACATATCATTACACCACATGAAATCCATTAACCAGCAGTCGACCGCCATATCATGACGAAACAATGACATACTATTTTCTGTTTCCTTTCCAGTTGTTTCCGTTGCAAAGATTTCCAGTTTTTATTTTTATGTTGTTTTTTTTTTTTTTTTTAAAATAAATATTGGCCGCACACATCTTTGCTAATTATTTTATTTCTGTATTTTTTTGTTTTGTTTGAATAAGGTGTTCTTGTTTTCTGATGTTTGCTCTTTGAAAAAAACGTTAGTCGAAAGGTTAGTTTTGTACTTATTTGTGCCGTTGTATGTCGAACTTTCTAGTTACATTTCACGTTCATACGTTTTGTCAATGTTTCCACTATTTTGTAAACTTGTTAATAGTTGTATATGTCTCCAGGAGCCTAGATAGAGTGGTGACTGAACACTCGCCTGCCGGCCTGCCTGCGGTCATGTATTCTATACGCTTTGGGGAGCTTTAGGATTTTTAATATTGACCTATGCTCACAGGTCGACCCAATCTAAAATTAGTATCAGGACATGTTTTGGGTAGTAAAGGGGTAGCTGGTTGGGGATACTCACCGCGTCATCCACTGAGTTGGTCTATAAACATATTGAATAAGAGAAGAATAAGAGTATAACTCTGCTGACTTCCCTCTATATATCCATTCATTTATGACTGGTTGCACACCTCTGCCCACATATTTCTTATATGGCACTTTTGCAGCTGAATTGCACTCAACCTTTGTAGAAAAAGAGCACCTTTCAAAACCGCACTGATCCAAACGTGTGTGACTTCTTGACAACGAAGGAGTTGTGGTTTAGTATTATTTTATAATTTTGTTTTTTTTTTCTTTAAATCTGTCTGTGTTGTCCCGTTCCTGGTGAAAATTTTTATGATCGAAACGTTGTGTGTTGCGTCCTAGAATAATTATTTTTATTTTATTATTACACAATGTTATTGTCTCTTGTTTTGGGAGATTTTCACTCTTGTTATTTATGTTCACCTTTAGGAGTCCGTTGTAAGGTATTTAAACTGTGACCTTGTTTAGTATGTCTCACCTTCTCGCAGGAACTAGATATATCTAACTCTTGGTATTCCATATTATACAAATATTGGTCCAGCAACGTAACCCAATGTGTGTTAAGGTGTGCACAATAGTCCTTTACGCCGGCTCTGTGTCAAAGGGATTACGGGCGCAATTCGCAATCCCGCATACCGCGTTCGAAACACAGCTGCAGGCGATTTGGAAGCAGACCGCCATGCACTAATTTTCATACAGTGGTATGAGTGCCGGTCGTTTAGAAAACAATGGCAAACTATTGAATGTAGATTTGCCAAGAAATCACATACAGCCAAATACGCTGAGAGTGACTGCGACATCTTGTAAAGGTTATGCAACTAACTTTTAACTATCACTTACTTTGTCTTTAGAAAAATGTTGCTGCCATATTTGTTCTGTCCAGCTAACTAATTGCAATCCACGATAACACATCTCAAAAGCCGCTTAAATATAAAAGTACATATTTCATACATCAATATTCAAATACCATTACTTAAGTGTTTATAAATACACTCCATCTATGTATGTATGTGTGTGTGTGTGTGTGTGTATGTGTGCGTACGCGCGCGTGTGTGTGTATGTGTGTGTGTATGTGTGTGTGTGTCAGTAACTCTGAACTGATCTAACTGGCACATAAATTATGTATAGGAATCTATTTACGTACGGATCAGTTCAAATGGTCAGCAAAAATATAATCTGACTTCGCGTGTTCGACTACGTAATTTCTGTACATCGCTTGTGGAATTTGACTACAAATCTTCAGAAATTCTTAACCTGAATATGATTAAAAAATGTACATTTATAGTAGTCGTGTGGTTAATGAAATACGAGATATCATAAATAACTTCCTAGTATCGTGTTTGCCCTGAACTCAACTCGGGCTATAGAAGAAGCCATTTACTTATTGTTATTCACCATATTTATAAGGTATTGACCTAATGCGCGAACAATTACAGAGCAGCCATTATGCTGGAAGCCTCAGAGGTCGTTGACTTCTGTCGCGAAAGGAAATAGCGTGATGGCCGAAAAAAAAAGACTAGTAGCCGGTTCGTGGGCTTATGTATTGCTCTAGTTACATATGGTGGTGTGGTGGCTAGACGCTCTCCTCCAGATCCGGTAGTTAAAGGTTCGAATAAGAATCAAGCGGGTCTACCCAACCTAAAATGGATACACGGAAATATCTTGGGAAATAAAGGCGACCGGATTTATACTGACCACCCACTGAGTGCTGATTAATCTATACAAATATGGGGCTAGCACCATATGCCCAACGTACCTTCAGGTGTGTACAAAGGCAATTTGCTTCATAATTACCCGGTGCTTCATAATTACCCGGCCTAGCGCACAATCCATTATGTGTAAAATATCTGTATCAACGGAGGCAAGGAAAAAGAGCTGCAATGAGACAACCTAATGACCGGAAGCGAATTATGGACAATTAGCACACACGTGAGTAATTATGTGGAGTTGCGAAAATGTGGCTGTTTATAAGGATGATGTAGATCATTGTTTCCCAACCTTTTTTGTGTTATACCCCCACCTAAGCCTTTCTAAAATTCGTATGCCCCCCCCCCCCCCCCCCCCCCCCCACACCACCTAACATATACATTATTTTTAATATTCAAAAATTGAAATGTTCACTAAAGAAACTTGAATGATAGGTTTTAGTAAGAAATCAATAGGAAATTATTGATCAAACACAGTAAGTAAATTTTCAAAACATATAATGGAGAACTGTAATTCAAGAACAAAATAATTTTAATGAAAATTTTTTCTATATTATTATAATTATTAGTAATTATTTATTAGAGAAATGATGCTGGATGTATTGAGACGGTGACACGGAGGAATATCAGCAGCAGAGTTGATCCAGCAAACCAAAGACCGAGATCTGTGGAGGGCCATGAACGCCTAGCCAGCAGACAGGGCACTTGATGATGATGAATTATTTATTATTTAAATTTAGTGAAACCCTTGCACTTGATGCTTGCTGCAAAGAGATTTTATGTCAGGTTCCAATTTAGTTAACTTCAGTCTCAAGTCTGCCCGTTTTGTTACATCCAGCCGATTTCTTCCATTTTCGAATTGCCCCCTTAACAATCGAATTGCCTCCCTGTGGGGCGTGGGCCCCACGCTGGGAACCACTGATGTAGATAAAGAATGATGATAATACCTTGGACGGAAAGAAAAGGTAATGCAGATATTCAAAACAGTGTATTCCGTTAGCAAATTTTGACACAGTAGTCATACACGAGCCGGCTTCCTGGCCTAGAGGTTAGCGAATTTTCTCCGTAATCTCGTATACTTTCGTAACTAACGTGACGACGGTGAGAATCAGCTGTGGTTCGAATCGCGTCGGTAACTTACGGGGTAAGCCGGCCGCTCAGAAAGCAATGGCAAACTACTGAGCGTAATCTTGCCAAGAAATCAACAGTCAGCTGAAAGATGCTGATGTTGACAGCAATGTCCTGTAAAGGATATGCAAACATTTTTTTTAAGGTCATACACGTGTTGAGTGATGTATTGCCTCACATATTTCCCTGCATGTCATCAGGTGCATATTACATTGCTTCCATCTGTAAAAGAGCCATTGTCTCCATACACGAAATCAAACTGTATTTATCAATATCAGTGTAAAACACAAACAACTTACATAGGTAGAACGGAAAAACATTTAGGAAATCGAGTAGAAGATATATATACCAGAGTGGGCGGACAAGAGAGTTAATCAGTGCCAAAGACTCCGTCGCGGAGCAGGCACGACAGGAGGCTTATGTTCATCAGAAGTATCCCCACCCCTCTCCCCCCTCGCAGAATGTTTCGACCCGTTTAACTTCCTGAAACTCTCAGGGGGCGGCCTGGTCCGCCTCATGACGTGAACTTCGATACAAATAATATGTGTATGAAATAGAAAAACATACACAGCCACAGATTCCTACAAAGAAGATAAGTAGATATTAAAAGTAAAGGACTGTTCTATTGATTATATGGTGCCACATTGCGTTTAGACATAATGACGCCATCGGAAAAGGTGGTAGGAAAATCATATAGGAAAACACCACAAGAAACTAAGAAACTGTTTAAAAGAACACAAAAGGAGAGTGACGTCAGTTATCAACAGAAAGGACAAGGGAGAGGACCTTGGGTGATTGGGCTGAGGCGCGACATATTGTGTGAAGCCTGTGTTCGTTTGGAGATTTGGTTGTGAGAAGGCAAAGGCTTGGCTGAGGACTATCAGGTGGAGGATGTCTAACGAGGAAAGTATCAATATTGAGCAGAGGACCTGAAGGCAGGGAATACCTAGACAATATGTGAAAATGAGAACAGCGAGATAGATTGAGCTCCTAACTACAGTCGGACATTACCGGGATAGAGTCGTAAATATTTTTTGTGAATCTTTACCTTAATTCTCACGGTTAAGATGCTGTCACAATGCTGGGGGCTCGCATTGGAGCCTTTAAAGGTAATCGAGTTGATACCTGAGGACTTACGTACCAACTACAAATACATGAGAGATCGTGTTTTGGCACACTTTAGTTTAGATGAATCGGGCTTACGTACTAAGTTTAAAACACTCACACCTAAATCTAACCAAACTTTCCTTGACTTTGTTTCTGAATTAACCTCATCTTTTGATAAATGGACTAAAGCCGCTGATATTGGGTCTGACTACAATAAAATTCGTGACTTAATAATTAGAGATAGACTACTATCTGCGGTACCAGAGGCCATGTCTATATTTCTAGTGGAGAATAAATACAAAGATCTTAAGGAAATGGAAACGAGGGGAGAATCATATTTCAATGCACACCGTGACATATTTACGGAATGCACACAACCTGAACTGGTAATAGGGGCTAGTGCTAGAATTCAGAATAACAGAAGTAATGGTAAGTTCAAGAAATTCTCTAATAGAAACAGGGGACCTTACCAGAACACAAACAGAGATTCTGACAGACCTAGAAAGGGTCACTTCACACGATGTCAATATTGTAAACTCTCACACGGTGCTTTGGAAATGTGTGACCAACATCCTGGTTATCCTGCGTACCTAAGAGACATCATATCTAAGAAAAAGAGTAAGTATGACTCCTACAAGAAGAGTGTTAAATGTTATTCTTGTCGGGCGTATGGACATACAAGCCGGTCGTGCGCGATGAGAAACACTTGGAAGGAGGCGAATACTGCATACGTGTTCTCCAGCAGCGATTCTGACGACTTAGAGGACACACATGCGGCTATTATTCAGACTTACAACGACAAATTAGATAAGACTGAGAAAGACATTCCTGATGACGAATGCCTAGCGACCATTCAAGAGGCCAATGCGGCTGACATACAGAATGGCACACTTAAAGTTCACCAAGCTTGGGTGAACGGGGAACCTACTACATGCGTTCGTGATACAGGCGCATCTATTATTGGGGTAGACCAAAAGCTCATAAGAGAGCAAAACTACACAGGCAAAACTGTAGGCTGCAGAACTTTCGGCGGCACAGTTGAAAGGTATAAAATCGCCACAATCACGATAGAATCTCCATACTTTAAAGGCACAGTAAATGCAGCAGTACTTCCGAATCCTTGTGCCGGGTTACTCATTGGGAACGTACCTAATGCAAATGATCGCACTCATGAAGAGGCAATTGAGTGGGAGATTGAAAACACTCCAACAACTGCTGTCACAAGAGCACAAGTGCATCGTCAAGAAGAAGAAGATAAGGACAATTCTTCATCTTCTCAGACTGTTAGTGACAATGGTCATAATACTATAATACTGACTGCGGACTTAGCTACGGAACAACAACAAGATTCTTCTCTTAAAATCTGTTTTAATAACATGAACAATCCTTCGAAACAAACCAAACGAGATTATTTGTCTTTAAATGACATCTTTTTTAAACATGCTAAAAAGAGAATAAAACTTACACGCACTGGTTGTTGCACGCAAAAGTCACATACACAACATGCACAACCCATTAAACAGTCAAAATGGGATATCATAACCATGATTGTTACTCAGATTATAACTTTGATTAAGCCAACCATATCACAGGCTATATGTGTCATCATGAACACATACACACGAACAAAGATATATGTTATGTGCAACGGTACATACATATACGCACAGCTCAAGAAACATTTTACACACGGTTTCTTACGAACAAAAAGACATATCATGGACATGCACACAGAAGTCAAGAAATGTGTCACAAACATGTACTCACAATCAAAGAAAGAGATTACTTGCACCATTACAAACATTCACTCGCAAGTCAAGAAAATTTGCGCACAAGATAATAAACGCAAAGAATATTACAATAGAGAAACTACACTTATCTTTGCTTACTCTATTTACTTGGTTTATTTCTTTTACAAATGCACCAATATACGTTACACAGTATACACACGAGTGAAAACCACAACATTGTTCCAATCAACAAAGTTACAATGTACAAATATTGGCATGCGTGCAGAAGAGAGATTCTATAGGTTTGAAACAAAGAAAGAAAGAAAGAAAACGAATGAAAGAAAGAATAAAAGGAAAAATAGAAAAATAAAATGGGATGAAAGTGTTAGGTTTATATCAACACATAATACACTACAGACACATTAGGGTCTTACAAAAGAAGTTGTTCTGAATTTCGCGGATATAAAGCTATACTTTTCAGAATTTGCCACACTATCTCTGTTATGCCTTATTTTACAATCTTATGATAGCAAACGTAATCCTATTCTCTACTTTAGCTATCACATTGCTGGTTAACGTTATCACTAGCATTATCAATCTGAATATTAATTGGTTTAAATATTTATCCTTGTTAAATCCGAATATTATATTATATTTCTTATTTATTTTGTAGAAGTTCTTACGGATTATTATTCTGTGAAAGTCTACGATGTTAAGATCTGCCAAATTCTAGACGATAATAATATTCTTAAAGATCTTCTTAGTCGTCTCTAAAAAAATTATGTATGTTATATTTTCTTACTTATTGTCTGCGTTCGTATTTGGATTTTCGTTAGGCTGATTAACATATGTTGCATACATTCACCCAGGTAGATTACTGTTGAAAACAACAAATTGCGAATTATGTAAAATTTATTAGTGTTATTCGGATATGTACTTGGTTTGTTTAATTCGTTCTTTGGCAGGGACATTGTTCGCCATGACAAGTGACACTGCACAATCGAGTGTGATTGACCATGTGCGCTGTAATTGATGAACTATACCTGAACATTTCTGGATTATCGGAAATCGTTTGTATTTCTAAAATAATGTTATGTCATATTATTACAGCATATTCGCGGTAAACATTGATAGTTATAGTGCTATTTCGTGGATCGAAACCTGACTATTGATGAGAGTGTATGTGTTGAACACTGATACAGTAACTGAGAATAGACATGGTTTTCGTCGCGAAACGACATATGTCAATATTAATTGTACCCTTGTGATCACTACTTGAGTAACATTATTCATTTCATTAATCAATTATTAATTTATTGCTAATGCGTAGCATAGAATTATATATATATTTTATTTCACATAAATCCAGTTCATAAAGTTAAGTAGTTACATATTCTTATTATTATTGTTCATATTAGTACTTAATTATACATATGATGGGTCATAGATTTTTCAATTCTCATTGTGATCGCCATTGCCAAGTATAGCCACCACATTATGAAATACGCCGTTAGAGGATATTGTCACTCGGTCATTATTGCCACACCTACACAAAGAGTTTATGATGACGTCTTTAAAGAGCATTTACCTCGATTACGCCTAAAATTATGACGTCATAATACTAATACCTCACCTACCCGTTTGATGAGATTAACATTCACGACATAGCAGTCGAGATAACTGCACAGATGGTTACAAGACAATAGTAGATGCAACTGGTACCTGTTTATTCCTCACGTCCCCTTACTCCAGGTTTTGACCTAGAGAAGGACGCTTGTCCTTAGGGACAAATGAGGGACTGATCTTTATGATTAGTTAGTACAGCCTCCCCATGGGCTGTATACACGACATCTACCGTTGGTGTGTAGATTGGAGGGCGTGCCCGTTATATATATATTTTTTATTTTGTGGGTAATCGATTGGTATCCATAGCATCTTGCTAGTCCGATAAAAGTCATTGTGTCTGCACTGCTATGTGTCAGGTTAATTCTCTTGATGTAAAAAATGATTACATCATTTTAAAAGGGAGGGGGGCATACTGCCACATTGCGTTTAGACATAATGACATCATCGGAAAAGGCGGTAGAAAATCATAGAGGAAAACACCACAAGAAACTAAGAAACTGTTGATAAAGAACACAAAGGAGTGACGTCAGTTATCAACAGAAAGGACAAGGGAGAGGACCTTGGGTGATTCGGCTGAGGCGCGACATATTGTGTGAAGCCCGTGTTCGTTTGGAGATTTGGTTGTGAGAAGGCAAAGGCTTGGCTGAGGACTATCAGGTGGAGGATGTCTAACGAAGAAAGTAGTCAATATTGAGCAGAGGACCTGAAGGCATGGAATACCTAGACAATATGTGAAAATGAGAACAGCGAGATAGATTGAGCTCCTAACTACAGTCGGACATTACCGGGATAGAGTCGTAAATATTTTGTGTGAATGCCGTTCCTGTGTTAAAAGGGACAATTCATTTTATCGATGAACCCATTGTATTGATCCAGCGCATCATTAAAAGAATGTGTGAGTACTGTTGTTTAGGATGGCGTCGGTTGATTCTTCGTATTACAGTTCGATAGTTCACGTGAGCTTATTATTGCTTCAACGTTGACGTTGCCAATTTGATAATTGCGGGAGTTGCGTTGTGGCAGATGGTAATAGTCCATATTCTTAGATCAATCAGCACTCTATGGGAGACATGGCCAGTGTCAGACAGGGCTTCATTATTTCCATGAAATTTCCTGGTACCATTTTTAGGTTGTGTCAGCATGGGAACTCAAGTCAATGAAACCTTTCCCACGATATAGAAGGTGGCAAACACGCTGTGATTATAATAGCTACTATAATCCCATTACTAAATATAGTAAATATTCAATTCTGTTAAAAAGTTATAGACAATACCCGTATCATCATGTGCCCTGCCATCAGGCTTAGGCTGTCATGCACACCACATATTTTGGTCTCTGCATTTCTGAACCAATTCCATTGATGATAATTCTTCACGCCACCGCCCCAGCCTCTCTTACATCATTTCTCTTGGCCTTGCCTCTGACTTTCCTATGGCTGATCTTACCAGACGTAGCGATATTGTCCAGTGTTTCTATTCACACTGCAAGACCAAAGAACGCTGTTTGTCGCTTTCTGTGTATATAATATTGTCCAGTGCTTCTATTCATATTGCATGACCAAAGAACGCTGTTTGTCGCTTTCTGAGATGTGTATATAATATTGCCCATCCATTCATGTGTAGATGTGTATATAATGTGAAGATGTGTATATATTGTACAGTGCTTATATTCATATTACATGACTAAAGAACGCTGTTTGCAGCTTTCTCAGATGTATGACTAATACCGTCCAGTGTTTCTATTCACATTACATGACCAAAGAACGATGTTTGTCGCTTTCTGAGATGTGTATATAATATTGCCCATCCATTCATGTGTAGATGTGTATATAATGTGGAAATGTGTATATATTGTACAGTACTTCTATTCATATTACATGACTAAAGAACTCTGTTTGCAGCTTTCTCAGATGTATGACTAATACCGTCCAGTTGTTCTATTCACATTACACGACCAAAGAACACTCACTGTTTGTCGCTTTATGAGATGTGTATATAATAATGTCTACTTTCTTTAGTCTTTTCTATGGTATCCTTCTTGATTACTCTGGCAGTACAACATATTCACAACGTTTATCTTAGGAACCACATCTCTGTTGCTGCCACTCCCTTGCTAATTTGTTGCTTACATTACATGATTCACTGTCGTGCAGCAGATCGGATTCTATACAATATTTCAGCACTGTCTATCTGACGACATTCAGTGATACTAACTTATTGCAGAAGACGCTTTTTTTTGTTTCTGAAATACAGCTTTCGCTTGGCTTATGCCTCCCTGAATCGATTTCACGCATTTGTCATGTGACATTCTTTCCGGCTGACCCACTGCCACGTTTTGCAGTAACCAAGTTTGTCGTTTCCTGGAAGCTAACTATTCGACAATCAATCTTATCCAGTTTCCAGATTCCAGTCTGAAGTGACTAATTTAAACTAACTACTAAAGTTAATTGCATGTCTTCTACAGGACGGTGCAATCAACCCCAACATATTTTGGATATTTGTGATTTACTAGGCAATATTAGTTCAGTAGTTTGCCATGTGCTTTCTGAACGATTGACGCCTTATATCATCGAAAGCAACGCATAGTGATCAGCTTCTAAATATTCTGAGACCGATTTCGAACCCTCAACTCGACATGTCGGGGAATTATTTCTTTTTCTTTTTCTTTTTGTGTGTGATTCAACCGCTTTGAACTCAAGCGTAGTCCATACACGTGCTACTAATTTTAGCAGTAGCCACCTCTAGGGGGAGTGCACTAGACTAATTTTGTATGTAGATTTTTTTTTTTTTTTGGGGGGGGGGGGGGTGCATATCCTATTTGCAGGACATCGCAATCAACACCAGCATTTCTTGGCTTGGCAAGTTGTCTTGGCAAGTTGTCTTGGCAAGTTTTACGTTCAGTAGTTTGCCATTTTTACCTGAACGACCGGCTCACATACGCTTAGGTAAGAAACTAATGCGACGTGATCCGCTGCCAAATCTCGCGCAGCTGTGTTTCGTACGTGGGTGTATGGGATTACAAACAGCGTCCTTAACCCCGTGTATGTAGATTAGCTTTCCCTATTAACAGTGTCCCTCACCACCAGGTGAACCCACTCCAACTTCTGAAGCACTTGTAATTTAAGTCCCCAAGTCAAGGACGACTTGAATTATGAAACTGCACTACTTACTATCCCCTAAATCACAGCGCGGAGTAACTACCAGCAATAAATATTATCCTTTCGCCAGTTCCCAGTCTGATGTGATTCCTGGAAACGGGCTCGCCGCCAACGCTACCATCTCTGGACCGCCCTGCAACATGGTATCACAGCCCGCTTAAACACAAAACGTGAGAGATGAAATTAGTCCCACGGGAAGCCTCCCTTCGCGCGTGCTGGAGTGAGTGAGTGCCAGGGAACGTGCATGCGCGGATCCCGCCTGATTACCTGGTATAAAGACTGAACTATATGCTAAACATGACCTTGATAAATAAGTGAAATTAGGCAACTGTTCTACTTAAAACCTGGGAGTTATTTGGTTATGAAGCATTCAGCTTTGTTTGACTGAAGGACACAATGAACATAATTTAACTTTTCTTCTAAAGTTCGCGCAGTAGATGAAACTAAATTAACAATTGTATTTCAACAACGTGGAGTTTCAACACTTGAAACACAAAGGAACGTTAAGAGGAAAGGAACAGAAGTTTTCAAAATAATTTGTCAACTTCCAAAGTACGAGAGAAAAGATTTCTTTTGTTGTTCCCTTAACAAAGAACTGAAGGAATCGCCGGAGTATTGCAAATTACCGCATTCGTCAGGTCCTACTGGATTATTCGCATGTCTGATTGGGTGATTAGGTACAGTGTGAGAACAAGGTAGGAGAACGTGTGTTTTTCTGTACCCTGTTTATTTAACTGTGAATATACAGCATGCAATTTGATGCGGCACGCAATTTATGGGGGGGGGGGGGGTGTACAAGTGGTTTCGTAATTTAAAATACACAGTTCTGAAAGAAGCAAGTCACAGAATCTCCATGTAACTTTGGTATTCACAAATGTATAGATGTACGTTTGATAATGGGAATGAAGCCGGCTCCGTGGTGAAAAGTGTTACGGACGCAGTTCGTAATCCCACATACAGCTTTCGACACATAGCTGCGGACGAGTTGGTAGCAGGCTTGCCTTGCGTTGATGTTTATGAAATGGTATAGGTGCCGGTCGTTGAGAAAGCAATGGCAAACTAGTGAACGTAAACTTGCCAAGAGATCACTAACAGTAAAAAAAATTGCTGGGGGTGACTGCGACGTCCTGTAAATAACTTTTTTATGGGAATGATATTCATCATTACTATCGTCAAGATGTGTCTGCACCGCAGTCAAGGAAGGCAGTAATGGATCTCCTGCAGTTTCTTGAATCAAGAGGTGAAGAAAATAGACTGTCGCAGGATAAGACAAACAGTAACATTTTAAAAACAAAACATGAGTATAACTAGAAAGTCTTTTGTCCGGACCCCACCCAGCAAATAAAGTAAAGGGAGACCTAAAAACGCGCTGAGCAGAGAATTAGAGACAGAAATTAATATTAAAAGGAAGACGTGGAGGGAGTTGCATGAGATAACAAACGATAAGACGGTTGACTTCAGTTGGTTAACGGGGTATGGTTGATTGGGAAATGACAGGAAGAAGAAATTGGAGATCCAATAGTCTGCTGCCCTGCCTACATTTTAAATGTGTCAACCTACCCACACAAGATAGCACATCGTACATAGTGTCAGCTGCTGTCTTATATGGGGAATTGGGTAAGTTTACAGGCAGGATGGATATGAGCGCTTGTTTTTAAATTCCCTATGTGCTGATGCCGAAGTAGCGTGTTCAACACCATGTACCGTTCAGCTAGACTAAAACGTTGAGTTCGTGTCCTTGGCTTGGGGACGTATCTTGCAATTACTTTAGAAGTCTGAGAAGGTTCGCCCGATGGCGAAGGGCACTAGTAATCATCATCATCATGATCATCATCATCATCTTCCACTTCTGCCGTCAAGCGTCGTGGGGAGGAATAATTTGCGTTCCAGCGCCCTGTGTCATCCGTGTGGTTGTACAATGTCTCTGATGTCGTCAACCCATTTTCTTCTTGGACGTCCTCGTGGTCTCGTCGCAGATGATCTTTGATGTAAGGCCAGTGATGGTAGTTGCTGATGTTAGTTAGTTAGTTAGTCGCAGTTCCAACTTCATAGCAACGGGTCGTCCCCATTATGCTCCGTTCCTGTGCCAGTGAATACCACACAAAACGCTCCCCACTGCCCAATATGAAAAGTGGAAAAGACAGGAGTCTCGACAAACAACAGCCCACACAAATACACTGTTCATAATGCCGCCACCAGAATGTCAACACTCCAGTCCCTCACAAAACACCCAGTTCATCTCAGATGGAATCGGCTGTCATTTTCCTATCTGAATGTTTCCTAGATGTTCACCCACACAGTCCACGAAAATACAGTTCATCGCTGATAGCAGTGGCAGTCAACCAGAAGCCCAGCAGCCACGTATTTCTGCATAAGGCAAAAACCGGTCAACTCTGGGACATAGCCTCCTGCCATAACTCCGAACATGCAGTCACATTCCAAAAAACCTCAGGCAGATTCAAAAGCCTTTCACACGAAACTCACAGCTCACAGTGTCACGCCACGCACTCACTCAGTAGCAGGGCGACGGAACCATCAAGCCTCCTTAGTCGCCTCTTACGACATGCGTGATAGGCTACAGTGTTGCTATTCTTTGCTTCCCTTATGGGCCCCGGCAACACACGGGAGGGTAGTTGCTGATGTTGCATTCTAACGACATGGCCAAATCACTTGATCTTCTGTCTTTCAATACACGTGGCACAAGGTGTTGATCCCACAGTCTGTCTGATAATAGCAATTTTTACTTGGTCTCGGATTGTTTAGTTGGCAGCTCTCCTCAGGCATCTCAATTCGCAGGTGTTGTTTTTGCGAAGGTGTAATTTGGATAAAGTCCAGGTTTGAGATTGGTAGCATAATGTTGGTGTGAATATGCTGTTTATTATCTGTCGTTTTGCGGGCATGGGTATGTTTGGCTGTTTCAGTAAGGGTGAATAGTTGATATGTAAGTGCACTAGCTTTTTGACATCTGATCTCAATTTCTCTGTCCAATCTGCCATCTTCTGTGATCATACTTCCAAGGATATTTGAATTGTTTAACTTGTTTCAGAGTTGTGTTATTTATCTGTATACTTAGTGGGCCTGGCGATCTGCTAACTTGCATTACTTCGGTTTTGGCTGTGTTTATACTCATATTGTATTTGCTGCAGGTTGAACTCAAATATGATTTTGTAGTCTGCCCTCGTCGCTGTAAAACAGGCACTGATCATCTGCAAATAGAAGTTCATTTATTCCCTGTGGGTCAGTTGTTTCATCTGGAGTAAAGAGTTCTAAATTTTCTGAATCTGTTCTGTCGAGACTTACTTCTTCGGAAATTCTGTCCATGTAGATAGTTGAATAGCAGAGGAGAGAGCACACATTCCCTGCCTCGCTCCTGTATTGACTGTGAACATATCTGATATTTCGAAGTTTAGCAGTTGTCGTCGTTAGTCGCTTGTTATTGTTCGGCCTCGGTGTGCTGTTTCCGGCGTGAACGCTGATAGAGTTGCGTTTTTCTTTCAGTTTCCTCCATAATTCTCGAGCAATAGTTCTTGAACAAATAAATTCCCTACCGGTTTGCTGGACCTGTCGTAGGTTCATCCTAGTAATAGGGAAAACTAAGTGCACGCGCAAAGATCTGTCCAGTACACTAGAAATAGTGCGTGCATGGACAACGCTTGAGTTCATGTGTATATATACATCGGATCCGCATCGTCAGATGCAGAGTTCACGCACTGAGAAACTTGAAAAACTCCGTATACCATTTATGAGAAGAGGCTGAAGAACGTACAATGATAACCGTGCGCAATTAAGATATTTTACAATCCCGAGCCTAATCAAGTATACACATATACGCATGAAACTATGGTAAAATGACCCCGGTCAATTATTGTGTGACTAAATAAACTATAATGACGATAATAATAATAATAATAATAATAATAATAATAATAATAATAATAATAATAATAATAATAGACAGGCACAAGATGCGTGGCAAATGTAAGTAAATCTTTTACTGAGTTAATAAATAAATAAATAATATATAGGCAAACGGGCAGGTAAGTACGAGGCCAAATCAATAAATCACACAGTTCTGTGGGATAGCTGGTAAATGTAGTTGGTGTTTTCTACATGTGTCATTAGGGAACAGCATCATCGATTTTATATTCCCGTTCGTCAGGTGCCAGCGCATAAACAAAATGAAATGGCAACTGAACTTACGGAGTGTACAACCAAAGAGCAACGTGCAGTTGTGCGTTTTTGTGTGGGCAAAAGTACTTTCTGCAAAGGACATTCATACGAAAATGCTTCCTGTTTATGCTGACAAATGTGTGTCCCGTGAAGCGGTGCATAGTTGGATAGAAACATTTCACAAGGACGCTCTAAAATTGTTCATGAAATCATATCTGGTCGTCCTGTTTAGATTGCAACAGAAGCATCCGTGCAGCAGGTGGATGAGATGATTACAGGTGACGATAACGATAGACTCTGTAGCATCTGCAATATCGTGCTCACATGGTTCAGCATACAGCATGATGCATGATCGATTGAAATTTCCAGGACTGCTGACTAGAGGAGTGTTGCTTCTTCATGTCAATGCCAGACCATATACGGCTCGATTAACTCAGAAGAAAATTAACCAACTAAGGTGGGAAGTTCTGGAACAGCCACCTTACAGCCCCGACTTAGCCCCTAGCGATTTCAACCTTTTTGGTCCATTGAAAACCCATCTTGGCGGGAGACATTTCGCGAATGACGCCGAAGTTGAATGTGAAGTGAAAACGTGTGTAGAATACAGAGCACGAAGTTCTATGCAGACGGTTTGGGAGGACTAGTAAAACTATGGGATAAGTGCCTCAGTGTTGGTGGACATTATGGTGAGAAATAAAGGGACAATGTATGTATAAAAATAAACTGGTTTCAAGTTATTATCATATTTAGTTATTTTTCTGCAGCCATTTGCGACTTACTTATTTACTTCCCCTCGTAGGTAGATAAGTGTATATAGATGTATGTAAGTAGGTTGGTAGGTAGGTAGGTAGGTAGGTAGGTAAGTAAGTAAGTAAAAACCTAAACAGACAGACAGACAGACAGACATACAGACAACAGACAGACAACAGACAGACAGACAGACAGACAGACAGACAGACAGACAGACAGACAGACAGACAGACAGGCAGGCAGGCAGGCAGGCAGGCAGGCAGTATTATCTTAAAGACTTACAAAAAAAAAATAACTGACAAGAATTTCAGAGAGAATATGGGTGTTGTGCTTTCTGTAATTTGATTACAGAAGCGAGTAATCAGCACTAGACAGACAGTATCCGTTATTTGTTAAGTAACACTGTTCTGTAATACTTCGCCGAGTACACAAAGCTTTCTTGTGTAAATCTTATTATTTAGTTTCTGTTAATCTGTTTGATAGTAGCATTCCTTAAAGTGCCAAGTCCCCAGCATAACGTCGCTCTCAACGTCGGAAAGACTCTGGACCGTTTGCCATTTGCCATTCCTCATTAATTATCACGGCGCCGGTTTCCAAAATATCCTGCATCCACCTTAGTGTTGTTCAATCTTTGCCCCTTCTTCCAAGAGCCATGTCCTTCCTTTATTGTTTTTACTGCCTCGTTGTGACGTTTAAAGCGGCCAAGAATGTCAGTATTATGTGTGCCAGTGATTTTCGATGTTCAGATCTTGTAGACTGTAAGTATTTGTCTTATTCGAAATCAAAGATATAATAATCGTTCTGTAACATTTAGTTTCAAATACCCCGAGTTTCTTCTTTAATGATTGTAAAATGATTCACGGTTCACACCCGAATGCTGCCAAAGGAAAGATGCATGCTATGAAAATGTAAACTTTAATTTGTTTTCTGGTACTGTGCCGTCTAGCCTTTGCATTGTTGTAGTTCAAGTCTATAGGTAGCATCTTTTCGTGAAATAGTTGCCATGGTTACTGAGAACGGTGAGTGTCTAGACGTCAATTAGTCTGATTTACTGCTGCTGACTGAAAACAAGGTACAAAAGGAATCTGATGAGATGAGAAGAGATGACTGAATGCTCTTTGGGAAATGTAATCGGTCCTCAAAAGCAGCACACACACACACACACACACACACACACACACACACACACACACATATATATATATATATATATATATATATATATATATATATATATATATATATATATATCATCTCATCTCATCTCATCATGTTCCTCATGTACCTTGCGGTGTCAAGGTGAAGTATAAACAGCGGGACAATGCCCGCATATGGGCTTCATGTATCGATATTCCCATGGACTCTGTTATTCCCTGCGTCCATCGTTTATGTGGTCGGCCTCTTCCTCTGCTTCCCTCTGGTCTGTACATCATTGCTTGTTGTGGTATACTGTGAGTTGGTAACCTACTTGCATGGCCAAACCATTTGACTTGCTGCCTTTTAATAAAATCTAGTGTAGCTATAACCCCCACTTTAGTCCTGATTTCTTCATTTCTGTATCTCTTCTTGATACATTGAGTATTCTTCTCAGGAATCTCATTTCTGTTGTGATTTTTCTTTTCTCTTTTTCTGTCATTGTCTAGGTTTGGCATTTGTAACATAGAGTTGGTAGGAAGATTGTGTTGTTAAGTGCTTTCTTATTAGATTTTGATACATGTTTGTTCTTTGGTATTGGTGCCATTTGTCCAATGAGTTGGTTTGCCTTATTGCGTCTATTTTCGATCACGTCTTCTGATTTGCGATTTGATGTTATTATACTTCCTAGGTACTTGAAACCCTTTACTTGTTTCAAGGGATGTTCGTTTAGGTGAATCGTTGTTGCTTTTTCTTCTTTAGTTACAGACATTACCTCTGTTCTACTTTTCATGTTATGTCCCCTACACATTTCGTTTAGACTATTCATGTGGTCTTGTAATTCAGCTTCTGATTTTGCTATTAGTGCTTGGTCCTCCGCAAATAGGAGTTATCTAATGGTTAGATTTGCACATGGTTCTTCTTCTATGTTCTCGTCATGCTGTGTTCTTGCGGTTTCTGTTTGGCTTATTTCTTTATATATGTTGTCTATATATGTTATTGCAGGTCTCTCTGACCGAGGGGTTACACCACTTTCTTTCCTTAATCCCGTTTATCACGCAGAGTCTCGTAGCGGGCGAGAACTGGGAGCGATTCGTCCCCCGCTGGTGACTTTTCGGGATAAATGAGCCCGCCGCTCAGAAAGCAATGGCAAACTACTGAGCGTAATCTTGCCAAGAGATCAACAGACAGCTGAAAGATGCTGCTGTTGACAGCGATGTTCTGTAAAGGATATGCAAAAACATTATTAACATATATGTTATAAATAAGAGAGGGGACAGAACACAACCTTACCGTACTCTGGATCTTATGGTGAAGGGTTCTGAGTGTCCTCCAGTTGCTCTCACTATGCATTCACTGTTGTTGTATAAGCTTCTACATAGGTTTGTTAGACGTGTGTGTATGTGTGTGTGTGTGTGTGTGTGTGTGTGTGTGTGTGTGATACTATCACAATACAACAGTGTGATACTATTTTGTATTTGTAAATTGTAATGCTATGGTGATGCTATAAAATATATATATGTGATGGTATTCTTTTAAATCCCACGTTGTGTTTGTTGTCATATTTTCTATGTTATAATATTATAAATTGTGACATTTTGTTATTATAAATTGTGCTGCACTTTTATTTGTGTTTTTTTTTCCCGCGTTTCCATCCTGTTTCAGGATATTGCGGTCAACACCAGCATCTTTCAGCTGTATGTTGATTCCTAGGCTAGATTACGCTCATCAGCACGCCACGACTTTCTGAGCGACCGGCTCCATACTCTCATAAGTCACTGGCGCGACTCGAACCACTTCTAATTCTCGTGCGCTCACGTCAACCACGAGAGTATTCGGGATTAACGAGAAAGCTGCTAACTCCTCGGCCAGGGAGACGGCATTTGTGTTATTTTGCTTTATTAAACGCGGTGAACACTTGTATTTGTAAATTGTAACCTTACATTATTGCTATAATTTGTGAGATTCTGTCATCATTATAATTGTGACATATTATTGTTGTCATTTATTGTTATTTTAACTGCTGTAATTTATGCAATTTGGGTTTTATAAATTGGTATGTCCTACTGTTGTAAACTGTAGTGCTATGTTGCTGTCGATTGTGATGACTGTTGTTGTAAATTATTATTTTATAGTGTTATAAATTGTGACACAATCGTGCTATAAATTGTTATAATTGTGATAGCCTGCTGTTACTATCCATTCTAATGTTATAGTGTTGTAAATTATGATACTATATTGTTAAATGGTATTATTACAGGTATACAGTCACATTTTAATATATTTTGTGATATTACACTGATATAAAGTATGATATTAAATTGTTAAAATTGTGATATGATATTATTATACGATGTCATATTATATTGTTAAAAATTGGTATAAAATATAATTTTACATATTCACATTTTATATTTTTATTTTGTAAAGTGTGATACTATATTGATGTAAATTGTCATATTATTACCAATTGTAATATTATATTGTGATAAACTGTGACGTCATAAGGGAAGAAATACAAACTAGAATCAATTCTGGAAATAAGATATACGATACACTACAACATCTATTAAAATCAAATACGATATCTCGTAACACCAAAATCACAATATACAAAACACTGATCAGACCATTTGTGTTATATGGCTCTGAAACCTGGAGTACAACGAAAGGAGACGAAGCCTTATTACAAACCTTTGAGAACAAAGTTTTAAGACGCATCTTTGGTCCCATTCAATCAATCAATCAATCAGTCATGTGCCATGCCGGAAAGCGTGGCTCTCATGACTCGCCATTTCACTCGATCACCAGTGAAATTAGGGATACACAAACTGGAGAGTGGAAAAGAAGAAGTAACAAAGACATTTATGATCTGTTTAAGTCCCCGCTAATCATTGGTATCATGAAGGCTAATAGACTGCAATGGCTGGGGCATATAGAAAGAATGGAAGACAATAGGGAAACAAAACTCGCTTACACTCAGGAAATAAATGACCGTAGACCCCGAGGTAGACCAAGAGAGATGTCGACAGATAGATAATATATAAATACAGACCTACAAGCACTTGGAATCAACGACTGGCAAGAGAAGGTCAACCAGAGAGACGAATAGAGACGGATTGTATCTGCAGCAAAGAACCTCAATGGCTCGGAACGCTGAAGAAGGAGAAGAAGAAGAAGAAGAAGAAGAAGAAGAAGAAGAAGAAGAAGAAGAAGAAGAAGAAGAAGAAGAAGAAGAAGAAGAAGAAGAAGAAGAAGAAGAAGAAAAAGAAGAAGAAGAAGATAAACTGTGACATTATTTTGTTAAAATTTATAATTTTATCGTGTTATGAGCTGGGGTCTCTTGATGTCACAAATTACAGTTTATGCTGACAAAGGTTTATCCTGTAAAGCGTTGCATAGATGGATAGAAAACATCCTTCTTCGTCTTGTGTCCAAAAATTCAAAGTTACGCCATCAGTAGGGAAGGTTATGCTGACAGTATGTATAAAAATAAACTGTTTTCATGTTGTTATCATATTTTGTTATGCCTCTACAGCCATTTGTTATTTACTTATTGACTTACCCTCATATAACCTCACATTGATAAATAAGTCTAATATGTCGTTGCTGTCGACATCTCGCTATACACTTTTTGAAGAACTGAGAAGCAATGTTTCATGTCAGAAATCTGTGGAAAATATCAATTACCTGAGACAGGTGGCATTTCATTATCACCCTGCAGACGTCTACAAATATTAATTATTTGTAATTAGTGACACGCCAACATACACCCAAGGAGATACTAACAGCAAACTTTTTACAGAAAATCGAATGAGAGCTATTGCCATTATATATATATATATATATATATATATATATATATATATATATATATATATATATATATATATATATATATATATATATATATATATATATATATATTGTTTTGTCATCGCAGTTCCATCAATCGATTTTTTAAGTGCTGGTCGCAGGTGCCTGTATGTCCCTTACCCATGGCCATACAGACTTTCGTGGCCAGTACAGCTGATTGATGTAAACAGATCAATATTTTACATCTCAATACACCCCAGCCACTCACGACACAATCGCCGCTTTGCCCCAGATTAGGGTGAGAAGCAGTTTCATGATTCCCCGTTATACGGCATCAAGGGTTCGAAACCAGCTGTGGGTCATTTGGAGGCAGAAAGCTTTGCATTGATTTCGATGGTTATCAGTTATCAGTTGGGGTATCTTCATTGCACTCCGGACAGGTCTATAGGTGCTCAGACCCCCCCCCCCCCCAGCATATGCATCAGTGTCCGGTTGCTAATAGTCTAATAGTGCCAGTTCTGTGTTGGTTGACGAGGCCCCTCGTTTTCCCGATGTATCTCTCACGCCTGGCCGTGCCGATTCTTACTCCCAAGTCTTTCATCCTGGACATTTCGATCCTGGATTCTGGATTTCGAATGCATGAGAATGCAGTGGCAAACTACTAAACCAGCATTGTCAAGTAATCCACAAACAACCAATAATTGCTGGGGTGAAGACATCATTTTGTAAAGGACTTGCAACAAACTTTAACTTATTCGACAGTTATTACCTCGAAAGAAATAACCTAGACATGTCTCTAATTTTAACAAATTGTTCAACGTAGAAAAACAGTCACGATAATGCCGCATGTTAGATAACCAGGTAACTACCACGTTTACTCACAAGATTTTCTGGAAGAAACATCTTTTGAATTTGTCAAAACTATTTTAACCCGCAGCCTCTAGTGTTCGGAATGAAAATCCCATATCAACTAAAGATTTAGTCCAGAGCTCTGTGCTGGCAAGGAAATTGCCAATTCATCACTCTTTCATAACTCAAAGTCTTATTTACCTTATCTGGATTAGGTCTGTCAATTTGCTGGGATCCGCTGTGTATATGTTTAACTCTTTGAGTTTCACACAACGCATGATTAGTTATTGACTCTTTTCAGTGAATCATAGCCATTGTGTGGTATGTTTGCTAACTGTTCACATTTGCTCAGAGCACACTATCAACACTTCTACTTTTTATTCCACCTTTTCTTGAAAATACTCCTCCCGTGATTGTCCTAGAGGTTGCTTTTCTTTTAATGCGTCTGCTGGGACATATTCTAGGGCTGAACGTCCCATGTTTATCCATTTAAAAGAGATATAATCAAGTTAAAAAGTAAGCGGAATTTCCTTTACAGGATGCCGCATACAACCCCAGTATGTATTGGTTATGTAGTATTTTCTAGGCAATTTTAAGTGCAGTAGTTTGCCACTGCTTTTGCCACTGCTTTTGGCCGAGGTTGATACGACTATGAAAATCAACGCAACACGATCTGTTCCCTAAACGCCTGCAGTTGACCTCGAACCCGGTATATCGGGATTGTGAAATTGCGTTCACTAAACCTAGGTCACATACGTAGATAAAACCAGCTGTAATTATATATATATATATGTCCCAACTTAAATAATTAACAGCGATAATGGAGAACCAATAAGTGAACAAAAACAAATTCTAATAAGATGGAAGCAGTATGTCCAACAACTTCTCAACATCCCATCAGAAGTCACAGGACTTCAAGAAACCTACACAGATGCCACCGAAGAACTAGAACCAGACATACTAAAAGAAGAAATTATAGAAGCCCGATTGAACAAATCACCGGGACAAGATGAAATATCAAATGAACTAATTAAAGCAGCAAGAGAAGTAGGAACAGCATGGCTACATAGACTTTTCAACCATGTTTCTGTAGAACAACAGACACCACGAGACTGGGGAAACGCTATGATTATCCCATTTTGGGAAAAAAAAGGCAGCAAAAGAGATTGCACACAATACAGAAGCATTTCACTATTGAGTCATACTGGGAAAATATTTTGCAAAATTCTTGAGAATAGATTATGAACTACTCTAGAACCCCAGCTACGCGAAGCACAACTTGGATTTAGGAAAAACAAAGGATGTACAGGTGCCATGTTTGCTCTTAGACAAATTATAGAAACATCAATCTAATTCAATGAAACACTCTTCTTAGCCTTTGTCGACCAAGAAAAGGCATTTGATAGAGTAGATAGAACTAAGCTGTGGGAAATCCTTAAACAATATGGTGTGAGTACACATCTAACAAACCTATGTAGAAACTTATATAACAACAGTGAATGCATAGTGAGAGCAACTGGAGGACACTCAGAACCCTTCACCATAAGATCTGGACAACGACAAGGTTGTGTCCTGTCCCCTCTCTTGTTCATAACATATACAGACAACATATGTAAAGAAACCAGCCAAACTGAGACCGCAAGAATACCGCATGACGAGAACACAGAAGGAGAACCATCTGCATATCTAACCATTACAGAACTCCTGTTTGCGGGCGACCAAGCACTAATAGCAAAATCAGAAACAAACAAACAAACAAAACAAACAAACAAACTTTATTTTCAAAGGGTTAAGAATTGGGCACGCAGGCCCGTCTAACATTCTGCCCTTCTATCACTCTCTTCCATACATTATTTCATTCACACATCATTCAAGGCTAACAGAGAACAGCAACAATATTGAAACTGAATTACAAGACCACATGAATAGTCTAAACGAAATGTGTATGGAACATAACATGAAAATTAGCACAAGCAAAACAGAGGTAGTGACTATAAATAAAGAAGAAAAAACAACAACAGTTCACCTAAACGAACATTACTTGAAACAAGTAAAGAGTTTCAAGTACCTAGGAAGTATAATATCATCAAATGGCAAATCATAAGACGAGATCGAAAATAGATGCAATAAGACAAACCAACTCATTGGACAAATGGCACCAATACTAAAGAACAAACATGTATCAATAACTACTAAGAAAACACTTTACAATAGAATCTGCCTACCAACTCTATGCTACCAATGTCAAACCTGGACAATGACAGAAAAAGAGAAAAGAAAAATCACAACAACAGAAATGAGATTCCTGAGAAGAATACTCAACGTATCAAGAAGAGATAAGATCAGAAATGAAAAAAATCAGGACTAAAGTGGCGGTTATAGCAGCACTAGATTTCATTAGAAAGCAGCAAGTGAAATGGGTTGGCCATGCAATTAGGATACCAGTCAACAGCATACCACAACAAGCAATGATGAACAGACCAGATGGAAACAGAGGAAGAGGCCCACCACGTAAACGTTGGACGGAGGGAATAACAGAGTCCATACGAATTTCGATACATGAAGCCCATAATCGGGCACTCTCACGATGTGTATACTTCACCTCGACACCGCAAGGTACAAGAGGAACATGATGAGATGAGATTGTGTGTGTATATATATATATATATATATATATATATATATATATATATATATATATATATATATATATATATATATATATATATATATATGCGTGTGTGTGTGTGTGTTAGTTTCTGCCATCTCACAGGCAGATCTTATAGGTCATCTTACAGGTATTTACTTCTCGGTCTTCCCCTTGGTCTCTTGCCTTCGATCTTGCCAGTCGTCACCAAGTACTCCGGGTCATGTCTTCTCATGACATGCCCAAATAATGTTTACTGTCTACGTATAATGACCCTAATCAGCTTACGATCTTCATTTGTTTCTTGAAGGACTTGTTCATTGGTTTTTCTGTATGTCCATGGTATTCTTTGCATTTTTCTCAGAAACCACATTTCCACAGCCATCAGCTGTTTTTCATCTTGACTGCTTATTGTCCACGCTTCACATCCATACATAAGAATAGGTTATATGTAGCACTTCAACACTATTTTTCTCGTTTCAATTGATATCTTTTATTGGTCAGTATGTTTTTCATCTTGCAAAAGGCTACCTTCGCAATGGCAATTCTTGCTCTAATCTCTTCAAGGCATCTCCCATCAGATGTTATGACTGTGCCGAAATAACTGTATCGATTCACTTGCTTAAGAATATGCCCATTTACTCCTATATCACATTGCGGTATTTCCCTCTTCCCAGTGACGATCATAATCTGTGTCTTCTTACTATTTAATTATAATCCTAGTTGCTCACTGTGTGCAACAACCGTATCTACCAATTGTTGCAGATCCTGCTCATTATCTGCAATCAAGACTGTATCATCTGCATATCTAATATTATTGATGTATCTTCCCCCATATTGATTCCTTCCATATTTATACCCATATAATGGGTCTATTTGTTTGAAAAGAATGTTGATGGAAAACATGAATCCTGGAAGAAGAAATCGGGGTAGACCAGCACGGACGTGAACACCGAATATTGAGAACACTTTAAGTATGAACATGTATGAGACACGGGAACTGGTAAGGGATCGAGAATCTATTCGTGATGAGAGCGACATTCTGCAGTACTAATACATACTGAGGTTGAATGCGACATCCTGTAACGGACATTCATTTACATGATGATTAAAGAGATAAAGTTTGTTCCATGGCAGAAACTATCATTGGCTTTGACGTGACTGAACGCCACACATTCTAGATAACGGCATAATTATTTTGTGGTGTCCAGGTCTCTGCTTTGTCAATTTTCTTTTTCAGATAATTCCTTGAATATTCTGAAATATTATCGGGTATGCATTTTATGAGGGTGAGTCGACCAAGCTTTACTAGGAAGAATAACACACCCTGGCACAGCATGAGATTGAATCCCTACCACTTGCTTGGTAAACAAACCTCACAAACACTAACCAATCGCAGTACTTGTCTGCTCTTATGCTGTGATTATTTATCATTACCTGTATACAAACATTGTCTTCTGGTCTTTATATAGGGGCGGTAGCACGTCTGATCTTTGAATATACAGAAACACAACCTAGCTTCAGGTATAACCATGAGATAACCTCTATGATTATCTGATTTACGTTACCAACACTGCTTATCTTTCCCGGCTCAGGTAATTTGTGGTCTTTTTTGAGATTGTCCGACCCACTAGTACAAGATTTTTAGGTAGGCGGGTAGGAGCATACCGCGCCCCTTCTTCTTCCTCTGTTTCTTCCTCTTCTTCTCCTCCTCTTCTTTCTTTCTTTCTTTCTTTCTTTCTTTCTGTTTTTCTTTCTTTCTTTCTTTCTTTCTTTCTTTCTTTCTTTCTTTCTTTCTTCTTCTTTCTTCTTCTTCTTCTTCTTCTTCTTCTTCTTCTTCTTCTTCTTCTTCTTCTTCTTCTTCTTCTTCTTCTTCTTCTTCTTCTTCCTCCTCCTCCTCTTGTTCTCCCCATTTTCCTCCTTCTCCTCATCCTCCTTATTCTAATACTTCTTCTTCTTCTTCATCTGCTTCTTCGTTCACCTTTAGACATCGGTGTGAATAAATGTTAAGAAAGCAGCAATCAACTTATGCTTGTTGACATCACCTTAGAGTTTATCCTCTTCTGGAGCGGGTTTATTCCAATCTACTCTTATCTATTCTGCATATGTTGGAAACTCCTGCAACAATTGTTTAGGTGTCATTTTACCAGTTAAAAAGTTACATGTTGGGGTGAGTTTCGCTCAGTCAAGAACCGATATCACAGCACTCGGGACATTACCATATATGCTTAGTTTTTATATGGAACAGCTGGTGGTACCAGAGTAGTACTGTAGGGGGTATTTAAGTATATTTTTGGGTGCAGCACTTTCGAGGTTTTCGGTTTGTGTCAAGATGGCGGGACGTGTTTTCTTCTAGCTTGATTTAAGACTGTTGATCGGCGGCTCGACATTCCGCCATTCATAAAGCCTCCCGTTGTTTCATAATCAGATTTCTGGCTCTAAATGTTAGACGCTTCGCACAAACTTGTTGAATTCCTAGGTTATCCTCAAACTGGTTGGTGAAACATTAAAATTAACTCAGGTGTGTAGTGTGTGATGTTATGAACGGATACAATCTGGATATTATCGATGTGTTTATCTTCTGGCTTGGCTAAAGACGGTTGATCGACAATCCGTCAAACCATTTCCCGTTGTTTTCAGAATCAATTTTTGGATTTAATGTTATGATGCATCGCCCAAACTTGCTAAACTCCAAGGATACTCTCAAGATTGGTTATTGGAATGTTAAAACTATGTACCAAACCGGGAAAACTACACAGGTGTGTAGTGGTATGAATGAATACAACCTAGATGTTCTCGGGGTTAGCGAGTGCAGATGGACTGACTCAGGTAAAACGTTTCTTAACTACGAACAAAGACATGCAATTTATTCAGGAAGAACTGACAACCATCATTCGAACGGAGTCGCTATCATCCTGTAAAAAAATGCAGAAAGATCACAAATAAGCTGGGAATCAGTAAACGACAGAATCATAACAGCGCATTACCAAACAAAATATTTCAAGCTATCACTCATACAGTGCTAGGCACCTACCAACGATGATACCGGACATCAACAAAGATAACTTCTACAACCAACTAATTGGTACCATCAACTTATCACCCAAACATGATATTGTTGCTGGTATGGGAATTCACGGTCTAGGGGACATGAACCAAAACGGAGAGAGACTAGGATTCTGTGAAATAGCAAATCTGTTAATAGCAAACTCTCGATTTCCGCATAAAAATATACATAAAATCAGGTGGAGTACGACCTGATGGTATACAAAACATCAGATAGACCATTTTTGCATTAGTGCCAAATTCCGTTCATCAATACAAGACGCCAGAGCTTACATAGGTGCAGATGCTGGTAGCGATCACAATCTCTGCATAGCCAAGGTAAAAATAAAGCTTAAGACTCTGTATAAAACACCTAGAACCAAGAAAATAAACTCACAGTCCCTACTGACTAAAGAACACCAACTCGCATTCAACTCAGAGGTAGAAAACATTTACGCTAACAAAGAAAAGTATAACGAGCAATACTAATAGTAAAAATAACATGGAAGAAAATTGGAATTTCCTGAAAGAGACCTTGCTAAATGCGGCAACAAACACAGTTGGCTACGTACAAAGACACAAGAAGTGGTTAAGCGATTATACCTGAACGAAGATTCAAGAAAGAAAGCAAGGAAAACTAACACTTCTTTCTACAAAAGACACATCTTCATTTGAAACCCATAAGGCAAAAATACTCCATGTTGGATAAAGAGGTGAAATCAAGCGCACGAAAAGATAAACAGAACTTTATACACAGCTTGGCCGCCGATGCCGAATCAGTTGCCAAAACTGGAAACAACAATGCCGTATTCCACATCATGAAACAACTATGCAATCACTCACCTACACCAAACAAACCCATCAAAGACAAACAAGGTAATCTACTGTTATCTGATGGCCACCAAAAGCAACGATGGGCAGAACATTTCAAAGAAATATTAAATATACCGCAGACTGACAGTGTTCCCAACCTGGATGGAGAAACCACCATGCCGCTATTAGAACTACATCGGCCATGTACTCAGAATGGACAAGACAAGACTCCCCAACCAATCCCTCTTATGGTCACCAGTAGGGAAAAGAAAACGGGGAAGACCAAGAGAGGCCCTGAGTAGAACCATCATCAAAGAAGGCTCATTCAACGGCCAAGCGAACATCCAGCATCTACAACAGGTAGCAGCGAACCGCCAGACATGGAGAGCCATGACGTCTGCCCTATGCGAAACCTTAGGCTCAAGAGGAAAGACTAACTAACTAACTAACTTTCGAGGTGACGTCAAATTTAACTATATAAAGAGTCTAGCACCTACACCGTGACGTCATAAAGCCTTCCTCAAGTCAAGAGGACTGTGGAGGATTATGGCGAAATATGGCTGTCCACGAAAGTTTGTCCGAACAGTGGGGCTATTTCATGATGGTATGGAGGCAAGAGTTCAGGAAAATGGTGAACTGTCTGAGCCCTTTCCTGTCACCAATGGAGTGATGCGAAGATGAGTCCTGGCACCAACACTTTTCATCCTCGTATTGTCAGCTATTCTGACAAACGCCGTCGAGAACAACGACATTGGAATACACATCAACTACCGCATGGATGGAAAGTTGTTCAATTTCAGAAGGCTGAAAACTAAAATCAAAACTCTACAGCGACACCGTCAGAGAGCTCCTGTTTGCTGATGATTGCGCTCTATATGCCAATTCAGAGGCAGACATGCAGTACGATGTTTCAGCATTCTCCTATCAATAATTGTTACTGGAAATCAGAACATAGGTTCACTACCACGAGCCGGAAATGAAGAGAGCGAGCAACGAATGGCACCATCCCTCTTCACCGAAATCAAAGAAGTCTCGCACACAGCCATTTGTAGGGAAGGTTACAATGATCTTGTTTTGGGATGAACGAGGCGGTATTTTAGAGCACTACATGCCAAGTGGGAAAACTGTCACCAGCGATACCATACGCATACATATCTTCTCAGGAATCATTTTCGACCCGCATTCAAATCCTAACGACGTGGACTTCTGAGTAAAGGTGTCCTAATGCAACATGACATTGCTCAAACCCCTACTGACCGTGCAACGGTTGAAACCATCGAAGACCTCTACTTTCCGTGTGTACCACATCCCAGTACTCGCCAGACCTAGCTCCAAGTGATTACCACCTGCTTGAACATCTCAGTCAGTCTTTGGGAGGAAAGACTTTTCGGTCCGATGACGAGGGACAGCAGGTGGTGCAAGACAATGTTTTTCTACAGGTATCCAAGAACTTTATAGGCGTTGGAGGACTTACTTTGAACGCAGTGATGATTACATCGAAAAATGATACATCTGTTCTTTACTTTAGCATAATATATTCACCATATTAAAAAATAAATTATATATTTATGGTCTTCATTTGAATCCTTCTTAAAAACTGATTTTTATAGTTATATCTGTTCCACTTCACAGTTTTGTCAGTTGTTTTACTTTTAGAAGAGCAATAGCTATCCTTCTTTTAATGTTCTTTATTGCGTCACCATTGGTGGTAATTAATGAACCAAGATATTCGAAATTTTCCACCACCTCCAATTGTTCCACTTTAACATATATGTCTTCTCTATATTAGTTTTATCTGCACGCGCTATCTTTCTATTTGATATGTTAGGATATAAGTTGTGATTTTCACTATTATTATGAATTGAGGTTATTAGTTTTTCTATACCATTCTTTTTATGTGGATAGTAATACTGTATCATATGTATAGAAATCTACTGAACGTAAACTTGCCAAGAAATCACAAAAAGCCAAAAAGTGATGGGGTTAACTTCTAAGTCCGTGTAAAGGATATGTAACTAACTTATCACACTTTTGTTATTTTATTGTCATTATTCCTACTTTCATTGTCACTATTTGTACTTTCAAGGTCAATTTTTTTTCCATAGAGACTACGTGTATTGTTATTATCACCATTGCTATATTCCTTGTCAATATGTGTCCTTTCATTGTGATTATGTTTACTTTTTATGTACGTGCTTATAGGTTTGGTATCTCAATGAGTACTCTCATTGTGACTATTTATACATTCCTTGTCACTATGTCTACTTCATTGTCTCTATTTACACTGTTAGTGTCTCTGTTCATTGTCATGTGTTGTACTTTCTTTGTCTCTATCGGTACTTTCTTGTATTTTCATCGTGTAATACAATATAGTGAAGTATTGCAAGCAATATCGTTTCCTGTATTATTATTATTATTATTATTATTATTATTATTATTATTATTATTATTATTATTATTATTATTATCATGTGTTACTATTACTATAATTATGTTTCCTTTTAGTTCAGGCGGGTGGTTGTTTATGTGAAGTTGTGTATTTTCATAATCAGCAATATATTTCCAGCCCACGATCGGGAAAATCCGGTGCTCTATTCTCTGTCAGGTGTCTTAAAGGCATTGATTAATCAGGGCAGTTTTTATAATTATGCTAAAGTTTCTGTTGCACCAGTGTAGCATAGAAATAAATAAGCACACGAGAATGTTTTTCATGGATCCTTTAAACTGCAATTACACTATATTTTATAGGCCACTGGTAGTTCACTGGGTTTAACGTGTGACTAGACGATTTTCTGCCGCTCAGGTAGTCATGTGTTCGAATACCTATTAATGCTTTTTTCTTTAATCGGCGTAGGCTCTCGTGTCGATCCAGGATAAAATGGTAACTAGTACTGTACTGGGAAGTAAAGACGACGACGTGATATTCACTCTCTAGTGCCGAATTGTTTATACAAGTATAGGGCGGGCATATTTACTTTCTGATTCACAAGTTATCTCGGGGACAAGATCGACCAGACCAATTAATAATGGCGCTTTTAGCGTGTCTGTAATTTCTTAGTAGTAGGCCTCTTTCAGTTCTGAAGGACTATAGAGTTGTGGAACTGAGGAGGTACCTGGCAGCACAGCTGGTGACTGTAGAGTCCAATGCGTGACAATCTCTATCACAGTTTCCGCATCTTTAAGACGAGGCAGGTCCCGCAGTAAGTGACTGCATTTTATGCATGTGACGTCTATCCTCAGTTTGTTGGATCAGATTGCTCTCAAAGAGCACCAGTCCGTTTCGTACATCTCTTCTCCAGGAACATCTGTCTATTGCAACTCCTTCCCACGTGTCTAGATCTATGCCAAGGGTTTTCATATCTTGTTTACACACATCCCCATATCGCATGTGGGGGTCTTCCGGTTGGTCTCTTTCTTGTGGCTAGTTCTCCGTATAGGAGATCTTTGGGAATACGTTCATCCTCCATTCGAGATACATGTCCCAGCCACCGGAGGAGTCTCTGCTTGAGGAGGGAGTGCACTGTGGTAATATCCGCTCTTTCATGCACGTGTCTGTTTGTTATGTGGTCTTTCCACGATATGCCCAGGATACGTCTCAGACATCTCATATGGAGGGAATTCAACATTCTTTCCTGTCGTGAGTACAAACTCCAGGATTAAGACCCATAGAGTTGTGTGTAACAACACAAGCTTTATATACTTGAACTGTTGTACTGTTGTTGGTCTATTATTCTCCCAAACTCTTTTAGTTTGCCTGGAAAGTGTTGTCGCTGCCTTTCCAATGCGTCTGTCGATTTCTGTTTATAATGAAAGATAATACGATATTGTCGACCCCAAATAGGCGAAAACATGGACAACCTTCAATTCGTAATTAGAAATTGTGATTGATGGAGGCGTACCTGCATCTTGTTCCATCACCTGTGTTTTAGTTAGGCTGATGGCGAGCCCAAAGTCTTTGCAGGCGACAGCAAAACGATCATTGAGCCGTTGGAGATCTGCTGCATCGTCTGCAAAAACGTAGTTCTCTTACGCATCTTGATCTTATTTTGGTCTTTGCCTTGAGTCTTGGTGGGTTAATCAGTTTGCCATCAGATCTTGTATGGAGGTGGATGTTTTCAGTGGCAGTCCCAAATGCCTTCCTTGAGAGAACGGCGAAGAAGATACCAAAAAGTGTAGGAGCAAGCATGCAGCCCTGCTTTACTCCATTGCTGATGCTGAATGACTAGGATGTTGAACCATGGAATAAAATGGTCCTCTGCATATTTTCGTGAAATTATTTCACAAGACTTAGCAGGGTGGTTGTACATCCTTTCTTCTCAAGGATCTTAAATAGGCAGTTTCTGGTAACGAAATGAAATGCCTTTGTGAGGTCGGTGAAAGCAATATATAATGGCTTCCTCTGTTCTCTATATTTCTCTTGGAGCTGAATGAGTGAGAAAATCATATCGATGGTGGACCTGTTGGGTTTAAATCCGCACTGTGATACGGAGTAGATTCTTTCAGCAAGAATGTGTAATCTTTTTAGCATTGCTAGAGCGAAAATCTTGCCTGTAATGCTGAGTAAGGAAATGCCAGCGATAGTTGTTACAGTCGCTTCTGACACTTTGTGTTTATAAATGGTAACAATGTTTGCATCCCTCATATCTTGTGGTACTGATTTTCTTTCCAATAGAGCTGAAATATTGCATACAGTTCCGTGATGATGGTTTCTTTGCCAGATTTTAAAATTTCAGGTGGAATACTATCTTTTCCTGCTACATTGCCGGATTTGAGAGTGTCTAGTGCTTCACTGATTTCTGTGAGGCACGGTTCCTTATCCAGGGCATGCGTGGTGGACTTTTGTTCAATGGCTTCTAGAGCTTCCTCTCCGACAGTGTTCTCCACTGAGTATAGCTCTGAGTAGTGTTCTACCCAGCGATCCATTTGTTTCGCTCGATCTTTTATGATTACCCCCACTGTTGATTGTAAAGGGGCCATCTTATTTTTTGATGGACCGACAGCTTGCTTGATGCCCTTGTACATTACTTATATTTCCAGTGCCTGCACAAGTTTGACTTTGAGCAGAGAGATGTAGCCAGTACATGTTTGCACATTTTCTTTGCGGTCTGTTGTACTCTATTTCTGGCCGTTCGCAGTGCCTACAATGCTTTCTCTGAAGGTGATGTTTTATAAACTGAGAATACAAGTCTCTTTATCTCCAGGACTGGGAGCATCTCTTCAGAGTGTGCCTCAAACTAGTCGGTTGACTTTGTTCGCTTCTTGCCAAATGATGATAGAGCTGTGTTGTATATGATATCGCACAAATGATTCCATCTCTCGGTGGATGTTCCTTTTGTGGGGCCAAGCAGAGTCTCCGCCAGAGTCTGGGTGAATTTGTTGACCTTCTCTTTGTTTTGGGAACCGCTGGTGTCGATGCGTGGTCTTCCTTCTGTTCTGTTTCTGTAGATTCTCTTGGGCTCTTCATCTTGCTGGAAACGAGTTATGATCGGTGTCGTAGTCAGCACTATGATAGCTACGAGTCAGCCGTGCATTGCGGAGATTGCTGCGTTTGGTGAGCACCAGGTCGAATTGGTGCCAGTTCTTTTATCTGTGGTGCCTCCATGACACCATGTGTTGTGGTGTTAAGTCAAAGAAGGTGTTGGTCACGCACAGATTATGATGGCTGCAGAATTCCAAGAGACGTTGTCTATTGTCATTGATCTTCCCAAAGCCAAACTGTCCTAGATATGACCGCCAAGATTTGTTGTCGGAGCTAACCCCGGCGTTGAAATCCCCAAGAATAAAAAAGATTATGTTTCTTTGGTGTTTCACTGACCAATTTGCTAAGGTCGTCATACAACTTATCTTTAGATTCTGATACTGCAGTTAGTGTTGGGGCGTAAACGCTTATAATACTAACTGGACCTGCTTCTGTCTGGAGCTGAAGCTTCAGTATTCTTTCAGTGCCATCACTTGGTGGTATGATGGACTTAAGCAGCTTGTTTCTGATAGCGAAGTCAAATCCATGCTCCATGGTCGCTTCGCACGGCTTGCCATGCCAGTAGAAAATGAAGTCCCTCTCCTTAATGCTTCCAGATTCTGAGAGTCTGGTCTCTTGCAGGGCGACAATGTCTATCCCCAGTCTAAGTAGTTCGTTGTTTATCACTGCAGTTTTGCGGGCATCAACAATCTCGTTTAGATCGTCTGAGATACCAGGAGTCATGGTTCTTACGTTCCATGTTCTCAGCCTTAGGACCGGTTGTTTTGTTTTATTTTTCTTGTTGCTAGGTGTATACATTGCGGTCCATGTTTCAGGATTGTATCCCTAAGCTCCACACACCCTCATGAACAGATGAACCGTGGCGAGACAGCACCTTATTGACTGGGGGATGCCCAGCTTAGGCGGGCGGTAGCTGTCTAGTGAGATACGATGATGTCGCCCATGTCGGAGGCAACCCCTGGCGCCTTGCTCTACGCCAATCCAATATTAAAACTTATATAACCGGTAACTGCTGCTTCCCGTGTTATGTCACCGCTGATACACGGTGCTGACGTGACCTCTTCAGGGCACAAGCTTGGGAAATGGAATTCGGAGAACCAGCTGTTGCCCAACAGCAGGTTCCCCCGATCCACGTCGCCGATGTTGACCAAGGGAAAGGCAGTAGTAGCCAATGCAACTTAGCATCGGTGCCGTCACATGAGTTGCCAGAACTATGTATTTTCCGCCTCCAGAGATATGTTCCGTCAGCAAAACGTAATGTGATTATTAGATGAAGGTCCCAGAGTCGTTCAGTTCGGTTCAGTGCAAATTATTATCATTGCTCTTCAGATATGCTCATTAGTGCACCAATATCCTCTATAATAAATCCAGAGCTAGATTAACCGTTAAACGAAATAGACATGTGATTAAGGTGTCAGCGCAAACTGGGACACCACGTAAATTGTCTGTTGCCGAATTAGCCATGAACAATATGGTGCGAACCTGCAAGTTTTGAGGAAGAATCAGTTTCCACAAAAAGGCGCTCAGACAATAAAAGAGATTCAGATACAAATAAAGTGCAAGTGTATAAAAATAAACATTATTTTGTAGTTCGATGTCAGTTTTCTTTCATTTCTAAATAGAAAATATTAATTGACGGATTTCACCACTGAGGCCACACACATGTTGCATTATTTATTGCCTGGAAATTTTCGTTGTATACAGCAGAGTTATTTGTCATATGAAGTAAATACATGAATAAATGAATAATACTTTGGCTGAAATACTTACAACACATAGTCACAGGCTTCGTTCCACTGTGGAGCTGAAATACTTACAACACATAGTCACAGGCTTCGTTCCACTGTAGAGCTGAAATACTTACAACACATAGTCACAGGCTTCGTTCCACTGTGGAGCTGAAATACTTACAACACATAGTCACAGTCTTCGTTCCACTGTAGAGCTGAAATACTTACAACACATAGTCACAGTCTTCGTTCCACTGTAGAGCTGAAATACTTACAACACATAGTCACAGGCTTCGTTCCACTGTAGAGCTGAAATACTTACAACACATAGTCACAGGCTTCGTTCCACTGTGGAGCTGAAATACTTACAAAACATAGTCACAGGCTTCGTTCCACTGTGGAGCTGAAATACTTACAACACATAGTCACAGGCTTCGTTCCACTGTAGAGCTGAAATACTTACAACACATAGTCACAGGCTTCGTTCCACTGTAGAGCTGAAATACTTACAACAGTAGTGCTCATCTATACAGATGGATCTGTTGTAAAGCAGCAGAGAAGTGCGTGGGCATTTACAGCCCGTTCAGCGGGCCGAACCGTTCAAGAATCCAGTGGTGCCCACTCTATGACCACGAGCAGCATGACGATGGAGGTGATGGCAGTTACACAGGCTTTCATATGGCTGGAATCACAGCATTATACCAACGTGTGTGTACTAAGTGATTCAATGAGCATGATTCAGAAGGTCGAAGCTGGATCTGTACGTAGACAGTGGACTGAGTCGCTGCGGAAGTCTGTTGTCCGCAAAGTCACCTTCATCTTCGTCCCGGGACATGCGGGAGTCGAGGGAAATGAACGAGCTGATAAATTGGCTGGCTCTGCACCCCCTGTAGATGGCCAGCCCATGGATCGTGCGGATGTTATTAACGCCCTTAAAGATATGGCGAGAACAGAGGATTTTGACGCCAGTGATTCCACATCGCTGTCCAGGATGAAAGACCTGGGAGTAAGAATCGGCACAGCCAGACGCGAGAGGTACATCGGGAAAACAAAGCGCCTCGTCAACCAACACAGAACTGGCACTATTAGCCACCGGACGCTGATGCATATGCTGGGGGGAGGATCTGAGCACCTATGGACATGTCCGGAGTGCAACGAAGATACCCCAACTGATAACTAACTAACTAACTAACTTACAACACATAGTCACAGGCTTCGTTCCACTGTAGAGCTGAAATACTTACAACACATAGTCAGAGGCTTCGTTCCACTGTAGAGCTGAAATACTTACAACACATAGTCACAGGCTTCGTTCCACTGTAGAGCTGAAATACTTACAACACATAGTCACAGGCTTCGTTCCACTGTAGAGCTGAAATACTTACAACACATAGTCACAGGCTTCGTTCCACTGTAGAGCTGAAATACTTACAACACATAGTCACAGGCTTCGTTCCACTGTAGAGCTGAAATACTTACAACACATAGTAACAGGCTTCGTTCCACTGTAGAGCTGAAATACTTAAAACACATAGTCTTAGGCTTCGTTCCACTGTGGAGCTGAAATACTTACAACACATAGTCAACGGCTTCGTTCCACTGTAGAGCTGAAATACTTACAACACATAGTCACAGGCTTCGTTCCACTGTAGAGCTGAAATACTTACAACACATAGTAACAGGCTTCGTTCCACTGTAGAGCTGAAATACTTACAACACATAGTCACAGGCTTCGTTCCACTGTAGAGCTGAAATACTTACAACACATAGTCACAGGCTTCGTTCCACTGTGGAGCTGAAATACTTACAACACATAGTCACAGGCTTCGTTCCACCGTAGAGCTGAAATACTTACAACACATAGTCACATACTTCGTTCCACTGTAGAGCTGAAATACTTACAACACATAGTCACAGGCTTCGTTCCACTGTAGAGCTGAAATACTTACAACACATAGTCACAGGCTTCGTTCCACTGTGGAGCTGAAATACTTACAACACATAGTCACAGGCTTCGTTCCACTGTAGAGCTGAAATACTTACAACACATAGTCACACGCTTCGTTCCACTGTAGAGCTGAAATACTTACAACACATAGTCACAGGCTTCGTTCCACTGTGGAGCTGAAATACTTACAACACATAGTCACAGGCTTCGTTCCACTGTGGAGCTGAAATACTTACAACACATAGTCACAGGCTTCGTTCCACTGTAGAGCTGAAATACTTACAACACATAGTCACAGGCTTCGTTCCACTGTGGAGCTGAAATACTTACAACACATAGTCAAAGGCTTCGTTCCACTGTAGAGCTGAAATACTTACAACACATAGTCACAGGCTTCGTTCCACTGTAGAGCTGAAATACTTACAACACATAGTCACAGGCTTCGTTCCACTGTAGAGCTGAAATACTTACAACACATAGTAACAGGCTTCGTTCCACTGTAGAGCTGAAATACTTAAAACACATAGTCTTAGGCTTCGTTCCACTGTGGAGCTGAAATACTTACAACACATAGTCAACGGCTTCGTTCCACTGTAGAGCTGAAATACTTACAACACATAGTCACAGGCTTCGTTCCACTGTAGAGCTGAAATACTTACAACACATAGTAACAGGCTTCGTTCCACCGTAGAGCTGAAATACTTACAACACATAGTCACATACTTCGTTCCACTGTAGAGCTGAAATACTTACAACACATAGTCACAGGCTTCGTTCCACTGTAGAGCTGAAATACTTACAACACATAGTCACAGGCTTCGTTCCACTGTGGAGCTGAAATACTTACAACACATAGTCACAGGCTTCGTTCCACTGTAGAGCTGAAATACTTACAACACATAGTCACACGCTTCGTTCCACTGTAGAGCTGAAATACTTACAACACATAGTCACAGGCTTCGTTCCACTGTGGAGCTGAAATACTTACAACACATAGTCACAGGCTTCGTTCCACTGTGGAGCTGAAATACTTACAACACATAGTCACAGGCTTCGTTCCACTGTAGAGCTGAAATACTTACAACACATAGTCACAGGCTTCGTTCCACTGTGGAGCTGAAATACTTACAACACATAGTCAAAGGCTTCGTTCCACTGTAGGAGCTGAAATACTTACAAACACATAGTCACAGGCTTCGTTCCACTGTAGAGCTGAAATACTTACAACACATAGTCACAGGCTTCGTTCCACTGTGGAGCTGAAATACTTACAACACATAGTCACAGGCTTCGTTCCACTGTAGGAGCTGAAATACTTACAACACATAGTCACAGGCTTCGTTCCACTGTAGAGCTGAAATACTTACAACACATAGTCACAGGCTTCGTTCCACTGTGGAGCTGAAATACTTACAACACATAGTCACAGGCTTCGTTCCACTGTAGAGCTGAAATACTTACAACACATAGTCACAGGCTTCGTTCCACTGTAGAGCTGAAATACTTACAACACATAGTCACAGGCTTCGTTCCACTGTAGAGCTGAAATACTTACAACACATAGTCACAGGCTTCGTTCCACTGTGGAGCTGAAATACTTACAACACATATTCACAGGCGTCGTTCCACTGTAGAGCTGAAATACTTACAACACATAGTCACAGGCTTCGTTCCAGTGTAGAGCTGAAATACTTACAACACATAGTCACAGGCTTCGTTCCACTGTAGAGCTGAAATACTTACAACACATAGTCACAGGCTTCGTTCCACTGTGGAGCTGAAATACTTACACCACATAGTCACAGGCTTCGTTCCACTGTGGAGCTGAAATACTTACAACACATAGTCACAGGCATCGTTCCACTGTAGAGCTGAAATACTTACAACACATAGTCACAGGCTTCGTTCCACTGTGGAGCTGAAATACTTACAACACATAGTCACAGGCTTCGTTCCACTGTAGAGCTGAAATACTTACAACACATAGTACAGGCTTCGTTCCACTGTAGAGCTGAACTACTTACAACACATAGTCACAGGCTTCGTTCCACTGTCGGAGCTGAAATACGTACAAACACCATAGTCACAGGCTTCGTTCCACTGTGGAGCTGAAATACTTACAACAAATAGTCACAGGCTTCGTTCCACTGTAGAGCTGAAATACTTACAACACCATAGTCACAGGCTTCGTTCACTGTAGAGCTGAAATACTTACAACACATAGTCACAGGCTTCGTTCACTGTGGAGCTGAAATACTTACAACACATAGTCACAGGCTTCGTTCCACTGTAGAGCTGAAATACTTACAACACATAGTACAGGCTTCGTCCACTGTCGAGCTGAAATACTTACAACACATAGTCACAGGCTTCGTTCCACTGTAGAGCTGAAATACTTACAACACATAGTCACAGGCTTCGTTCCACTGTGAGAGCTGAAATACTTACAACACATAGTCACAGGCTTCGTTCCACTGTTGGAGTGAAATACTTACAACACATAGTCACAGGCTTCGTTCCACTGTAGAGCTGAAATACTTACAACACATAGTCACAGGCTTCGTTCCACTGTAGAGCTGAATACTTACAACACATAGTCACAGGCTTCGTTCCACTGTAGAGCTGAAATACTTACAACACATAGTCACAGGGCTTCGTTCCGCTGTAGAGCTGGAAATACTTACAACACATAGTCACAGGCTTCGTTTCAGCTGTAGAGCATGAAATACTTACAAACACATAGTCACAGGCTTCGTTCCACTGTAGAGCTGAAATACTTACAACACATAGTCACAGGCTTCGTTCCACTGTAGAGCTGAAATACTTACAACACATAGTCACAGGCTTCGTTCCACTGTAGAGCTGAAATACTTACAACACATAGTCACAGGCTTCGTTCCACTGTAGGAGCTGAAATACTTACAACACATAGTCACAGGCTTCGTTCACTGTGGAGCTGAAATACTTACAACACATAGTCACAGGCTTCGTTCCACTGTGGAGCTGAAATACTTACAACCACATAGTTCACAGGCTTCGTTCCATTCACTGTGGAGCCTGAAATACTTACAACAATAGTCACAGGATTCGTTCAACTGTGGCGCTGAAATATTACACACTTAGTCAAAGGCTTCGTTCACCCTGTGGAGCGGAAATACTTACTAAACACTTAGTCACAGGCTTCGTTCCACTGTAGAGCTGAAATACTTACAACACTAGTCACAGGCTTCGTTCCACTTGTAGAGCTGAAAATTCTACAAATATATTCACAGGCTTCGTCACTGTAGAGCTGAAAATAATTACAACACATAGTACAGGCGTCGTCCACTGTAGAAGCTGAAATACTTACAACATAGGTGACAGGCTTCGTTCACTGTATAGCTGAAATCTTACAAAAAACACTAGTCACAGGCTTCGTTCCTTAGAGTGATAATAATTAAAAAATAGTCACAGGCTTGTTACACTGTAGAGCTGAAATACTTACAACACATAGTCACAGGCTTCGTTCCACTGTGGAGCTGAAATATTTACAACACATAGTCACAGGCTTCGTTCCACTGTAGAGCTGAAATACTTACAACACATAGTCACAGGCTTCGTTCCACTGTAGAGCTGAAATACTTACAACACATAGTCACAGGCTTCGTTCACTGTGGAGCTGAAATACTACAACACATAGTCACAGGCTTCGTTCGAGTAAAGAGCTTACAACTAATACAAGGCTTCGTTCCACTGTAGAGCTGAAATATTACAACAATAGTCACAGGCTTCGTTCCACGGGGAGCTGAAATACTAACATACACAGGTTCTTCTCTGTGAGCTGAAATACTTACAACACATAGTCACGGCTTCGTTCCACTGTGAGTGAAATACTTACAAACAACAGAGCTTCGTTCCATTGAGTGAAATACTTACTAACAACTAGTCACAGGCTTCGTTCCACTGTGGAGTAAATTTAACACATAGTACAGGCTTCGTTCATTGGGTGAAATACTTACTAACAATAGTCACAGGCTTCGTTCCACTGTGGAGTAAATACTTAAACACATAGTCACAGGCTTCGTTCCACTGTAGAGCTGAAATACTTCAACACATAGTCACGGCTTCGTTCCACTGTGGAGCTGAAATACTTCAACACATAGTCACGGCTTCGTTCCACTGTAGAGCTAAATACTTACAACACATAGTCACAGGCTTCTTCCACTGTAGAGCTAAATACTTACAACACATAGTCACAGGCTTCTTCCACTGGAGGAAAATACTTACAACAGTCACAGGCTTCTTCCACTGTAGAGCAAATTACAACACATATCACAGGTTCGTTCCACTGTGGAGCTGAAATACTTACAACACATATCACAGGCTTCGTTCCACTGAGCTGAAAACTTACAACACATATCAGCTTCTTCCACTGTAGAGCTGAAATACTTACAACACATAGTCACAGGCTTCGTTACTGTAGAGCTGAAATACTTACAAACACATAGTACAGGCTTCTTCCCTGTGAGCTGAAATACTTAAACACATAGTCCAGGCTTCTTCCACTGTGGAGCTGAAATACTTACAACACAAGTCACAGGCTTCGTTCCACTGTAGAGCTAAATACTTAAACACATATCCAGGCTTCGTTCCACTGTAGAGCTAAATACTTAAACACAAGTCCAGGCTTGTTCCACTGTGGAGCTAAATACTTAAACACAAGTCCAGGCTTCGTTCCACTGTGGGCTAAATACTTACAACACATAGTCACAGGCTTCGTTCCACTGTGGAGCTGAAATACTTACAACACATATCACAGGTTCGTTCCACTGTAGACGAAATACTTACAACACATAGTCACAGGTTCGTTCCACTGAGACTGAAATACTTACAACACATAGTCACAGGTTCGTTCACTGTGGAGCTAAATACTTACAACACATAGTCACAGGTTCGTTCCACTGTAGAGCTGAAAACTTACAACACATAGTCACAGGTTGTTCCACTTAGAGCTGAAATACTTACAACATAGTCACGGCTTCGTTCCACTGTGAGCTGAAATACTTACAACACATAGTCACGGTTCGTTCCACTGTAGAGCTGAAATATTACAACACATAGTCACAGGCTTCGTTCCACTGTAGAGCTGAAATACTTACAACACATAGTCACAGGCTTCGTTCCACTGTAGAGCTGAAATACTTACAACACATAGTCACAGGCTTCGTTCCACTGTGGAGCTGAAATACTTACAACACATAGTCACAGGCTTCGTTCCACTGTAGAGCTGAAATACTTACAACACATAGTCACAGGCTTCGTTCCACTGTAGCTGAAATATTACAACACATAGTCACGGTCGTTCCCTGTGGAGCAAATACTTACAACACTAGTACAGGCTTCGTTCCACTTGGCGAAACTTACAACACTGTACAGGCTTCGTTCATTGAGCTGAAATACTTACAACACTATACAGGCTTCGTCCACTGTAGGTTAAACTTACAAACACATAGTCACAGGCTTCGTTCCACTGTAGAGCTGAAATACTTACAACACATAGTCACAGGCTTCCGTTCCACTGTGGAGCTGAAATACTTTACAACACATAGTCACAGGCTCTTCGTTCCACTGTTAGAGCTGAAATACTTACAACACATAGTCACAGGCTTCGTTCCACTGTAGAGCTGAAATACTTACAACACATAGTCACAGGCTTCGTTCCACTGTAGAGCTGAAATACTTACAACACATAGTCACAGGCTTCGTTCCACTGTAGAGCTGAAATACTTACAAACACATAGTCACAGGCTTCGTTCCACTGTGGAGCTGAAATACTTACAACACATAGTCACAGGCTTCGTTCCACTGTAGAGCTGAAATACTTACAACACATAGTCACAGCTTCGTTCCACTGTAGAGCTGAAATACTTACAACACATAGTCACAGGCTTCGTTCCACTGTAGAGCTGAAATACTTACAACACATAGTCACAGCTTCGTTCCACTGTGGAGCTGAAATACTTACAACACATAGTCACAGGCTTCGTTCCACTGTGGAGCTGAAAAATACTTACAACACATAGTCACAGGCTTTCGTTCCACTGTAGAGCTGAAATACTTACAACACATAGTCAACAGGCTTCGTTCCACTGTGGGAGCTGGAAATACTTACAACACATAGTCACAGGCTTCGTTCCACTGTAGAGCTGAAATACTTACAACACATAGTCACAGGCTTCGTTCCACTGTAGATCTGAAATACTTACAACACATAGTCACAGGCTTCGTTCCACTGTGGAGCTGAAATACTTACAACACATAGTCACAGCTTCGTTCCACTGTGGAGCTGAAATACTTACAACACAGTAGTCACAGGCTTCGTTCCACTGTAGGAGCTGAAAATACTTACAACACATAGTCACAGGCTTCGTTCCACTGTAGAGCTGAAATACTTACAACACATAGTCACAGGCTTTCGTTCACACCTGTGTGGAGGGCTGAAATTACTACAACACATAGTCACAGGCTTCGTTCCACTGTAGAGCTGAAATACTTACAACACACTAGTCCACAGGCTTCGTTCCACTGTAGGAGCTGAAATACTTACAACACATAGTCACAGGCTTCGTTCCACTGTAGAGCTGAAATACTTACAACACATAGTCACAGGCTTCGTTCCACTGTAGAGCTGAAATACTTACAACACATAGTCACAGGGCTTCGTTCCACTGTAGAGCTGAAATACTTACAAACACATAAGTCACAGGCTTCGTTCCACTGTGGAGCTGAATATACTTACAACACATAGTCACAGGCTTCGTTCCACTGTAGAGCTGAAATACTTACAACACATAGTCACAGGCTTCGTTCCATGTAGGAGCTGAAATACTTACAACACATAGTCACAGGCTTCGTTCCACTGTGGAGCTGAAATACTTACAACACATAGTCACAGGCTTCGTTCCACTGTAGAGCTGAAATACTTACAACACATAGTCACAGGCTTCGTTCTCACTGTAGAGCTGAAATACTTACAACACATAGTCACAGGCTTCGTTCCAGCTGTAGAGCTGAAATACTTACAACACATAGTCACAGGCTTCGTTCCAGCTGTAGGAGCTGAAATACTTACAACACATAGTCACAGGCATTCGTTCCACTGTAGGAGCGGAAATACTTACAACACATAGTCACAAGCTTCGTTCCACTGTAGAGCTGAAATACTTACAACACATAGTCACAGGCTTCGTTCCACTGTAGAGCTGAAATACTTACAACACATAGTCACAGGCTTCGTTCCACTGTAGAGCTGAAATACTTACAACACATAGTCACAGGCTTCGTTCCACTGTGGAGCTGAAATACTTACAACACATAGTCACAGGCTTCGTTCCACTGTGGAGCTGAAATACTTACAACACATAGTCACAGGCTTCGTTCCACTGTGGAGCTGAAATACTTACAACACATAGTCACAGGCTTCGTTCCACTGTGGAGCTGAAATACTTACAACACATAGTCACAGGCTTTCGTTCCACTGTGGAGGCTGAAATACTTACAACACATAGTCACAGGCTTCGTTCCACTGTGGAGCTGAAATACTTACAACACATAGTCACAGGCTTCGTTCCAACTGTGGAGTGAAATACTTACAACACATAGTCACAGGCTTTCGTTCCACTTGAGAGCTGAAATACTTACAAACACATAGTCACAGGCTTCGTTCCACTGTGGAGCTGAAATACTTACAACACATAGTCACAGGCTTCGGTCCACTGTGGAGCTGAAATACTTACAACAACATAGTCACAGGCTTCGTTCCACTGTAGAGCTGAAATACTTACAACACATAGTCACAGCGTTCGTTCCACTGTGAGCTGAAATACTTACAACACATAGTCACACGCTTCGTTCCACTGTAGAGGTGAAATACTTACAACACATAGTCACAGGCTTCGTTCCACTGTGGAGCTGAAATACTTACAACACATAGTCACAGGCTTCGTTCCACTGTAGAGCTGAAATACTTACAACACATAGTCACAGGCTTCGTTCCACTGTGGAGCTGAAATACTTACAACACATAGTCACAGGCTTTCGTTCCACTGTGGAGCTGAAATACTTACAACACTAGTCACAGTTCTTCCATGAGACTGAAATACTTCTAACACTAGTCAGTTCGTTCCACTGAGTGAAATCTTCAACCATAGACAGGCTTGTACTTGACAAAGTCAAGCTCGTCACTGAGGCTTCATTTCCACTGAGAGCTAAGCTTACAACACAGTGGCTTCGATCCACTTAGAGCTGAAATACTTACAACCAGTCACAGGCTATCTTCACACTGGCAGATTCTTCAACTGTCAGCTGATTCCTTGCACAATACTTACAGCTTCGTTCACTGTAGGCTAATACTTACACACATAGTCACAGGTTCGTTCCACTGTAGGCTAGTTCCTACAGAAGTACAGGCTTCATCCATGTCACTGAAATACTTCCAAACTAGAAGGCTTCGTTCCACTGTAGCTGAAATACTTACAACACATAGTCACAGGCTTCCCACTGTGACTGAAATCTTACAACACATAGTCACAGGCTTCGTCCACTGTGAGCTGAAATACTTACAACACATAGTCACAGCTTCGTTCCATGGGAGCTGAAATACTTACAAAAATAGTCACACGCTCGTCGCTGTAGAGCTGAAATACTTACAACACATAGTCACAGGCTTCGTTCCACTGTAGAGCTGAAATACTTACAACACATAGTCACAGGCTTCGTTCCACTGTAGAGCTGAAATACTTACAACACATAGTCACAGACTTCGTTCCACTGTAGAGCTGAAATACTTACAACACATAGTCACAGGCTTCGTTCCACTGTGGAGCTGAAATACTTACAACACATAGTCACAGGCTTCGTTCCACTGTGGAGCTGAAATACTTACAACACATAGTCACAGGCTTCGTTCCACTGTGGAGCTGAAATACTTACAACACATAGTCACAGGCTTCGTTCCACTGTGGAGCTGAAATACTTACAACACATAGTCACAGGCTTCGTTCCACTGTGGAGCTGAAATACTTACAACACATAGTCACAGGCTTCTTTCCACTGTGGAGCTGAAATACTTACAACACATAGTCACAGGCTTCGTTCCACTGTGGAGGTGAAATACTTACAACACATAGTCACAGGCTTCGTTCCACTGTGGAGCATGTGATAGCCCCACGGTAAATTCAAATGTGAAACGAACTCTTTCTGTTTGCATTACACTGGCTTGTATTGCTTAACTGCTAAGGAATGTGATCACTAAACTTCAAATGTTTCTCCAGTTAACCTTTCGAGGGGACGACATAATGAAAAATTCACAGGATCGACTTAAAACAGCAGTAAACCAGACAATCTTTGAAGGTGAACAAATGATCAAATATTAAACCATACAATGGAGAATTTAATATAACCTATACAGCTATACGTCGATAAAGGCTCGTAAAAGTGGTACACAATGAATTTCATAATTTTCTAGAAATGGTATGGTAAGGTACAGCGGCGATGTAAGAAAATGGTCTTGTTATTGTATGATGATCTAGTATATTTAAAGAGCTAACACTGAGTAAACATGGGGCAGTATCTGCCACGCCTGTACCGCTTTGATTCCTCTTACAACTCGCTATGTCATATGTGTGTCGGCAGAGTGTCATAATGGGTACAATCTGAGTCAGGATATTTCACTACTCCCTGTCCGGATCGAAGCATCCAAGCAGTGGGCTTTCTTTTCCTCAACTGTGTCAGTCCAAGCATAACTTTGTCTGCGGTCTTCAACGTTTGACATCAGTTGTAGACTAAAGAATTTCCCTCTGTTCATGGAGTTCGGGCCTTTGACAATAAAATACATACAACCTATTGGACAGTGCCTGCTACGTCTAATCCCAACCCTTCCTAATGTACTGTGCTGAATCATCATCTGGTTACATCGTAATATGCCACTCTGCAGAGGCGAAGTTCCATTAATAGTATAGCACATCCCGCTTGTATCTGGGATTGAGAGAGAGGAAGGCGAACTCAGAAACACATGAACCGCTGAGATGGTATTTTGATATTCGATCTAGAGAAAAGCCTCTACATCAACCTCTTCGATAGATGCAACCCCTTTTCATGGCTTAAACAACCTGACCTCCTGTGATCAGATGTAAAACAGACTTACAGTGGAGTCACAATGAACCAACCAATCAAACAACCAACCCAAGTTAATAACTTTAGCAAGGAATCAAGGCGATTACTTTACAATTTGTATTATTATACTAACTCTGCTACGTTCTGTCACAACTACCATTTGACCTCAGCTAGGTAATTTTTAAACACATTGAGACACCCCGAAATGGAATTCTCTCCGACGGTTTGATTGATCTGGGGCATACAGTGATCCGTAAATCATTCCAGCGGGAGAACTGCTGGGAGAGTAACGGAGAAGGTTGACTTGAGATCTGGTATGTTTTAGTGTGAGAAGTAATGTAGTTATCTGCTAATATTCTTTCATATAAATTAGAATTCTTCACAGGGACTGGTAACATTCAAGGGGGAGAGAGAGAGAGAGAGAGAGAGAGAGAGAGAGAGAGAGAGAGAGAGAGAGAGAGATAGAAGAGAAGAGAAGAGAAGAGAGAGACAGAAGAGAGAGAGGGAGAGAGAAAGAGAGCGAGAGAGAGAGATAGGAAGAGAGGGGGAGAGAGAAAGAAAGAGAGAAACAAAGAGAGAGAGAGAGAAGGAGAGAGAGAGAGAGAGAGAGAGAGAGAGAGAGAGAGAGAGAGAGAGAGAGAGAGAGAGAGCCCGCGCAATGCGATGCTTATATAGGGTGTATTTTTAATGATTGTGCAGTGTTTGAAAATATTGCTGGTCCAAGTTTTGTAGTCATCCTCTGTAAAGTTCATGCAACATAATAGGTAAATACAAAACTTGGACCGGCAATATTTTCATACACTGCACAGTCATTAAAAATACATCCTATACTATAGCCGATCATGGGGGTAAAGCGCGAGCTGACTCAAGGATGGAGCAATCATCTATTGAGAAGCTTTAATTGTACTTGGCGCACTTATAATGGCAGAATTCATTGAATAATTGTAAGATGCAAGTCGGGTAAAGACGGTAGAGGCTTGACACTCGCCTGCAGGCCCGTTGGTCGAAAGTTCGAATATGCATCGAAGTGAAGTTTTGATTTAATTGAAGTGGGTACCAGGACATGCCTCGTTCTTCTTCAAATGATGTATCCATAGCAGACATCGGCGATCAGGACTCCCCAAGTCTCTCTGCAATGTAATATATTTATGAATTTGGGGTTGCTTATGTTATTATTACCGACTCCGTTGCGAAGGGAATACGCATGCAGTTCGTGATCCCGCATACCCGGGTTTGAAACACTGCTGCGGGCGATTTGGAGGCAGACCGCTTTGTTTTGGCTTTTGCGATATGGTATGGGTGACAGTAGTTCAGAAATAATGGCAAACTACTGAACGTAAACTTGCAAACTAAACTATCACAACAACACATAAATGCTGGCATTGACTGCGACGTCCTGTAAAGGATATGCAACTAACTTTAACTTGTATGTGATTATCAATGGCCCGGCTGTTTAAGCTTTACACATACACCAGTCCATCACTACCTCTGTTTATTGGTTGTACTAGTTTTCTACATAATACACTATACGGGGACTATTACCGTCTAACACAATTTATATCTAATTACATTAAAAACACAAACCATAACAACAGATACAACTAATATGTCAACAGTTATATTTTCGATGGAGACACATTAAAATGGGTATCTTGGAATATTTATGTTTATTCCTAATGGGCAACGGATTGCGAAGACAGAACTGTAAAATAGAGCACAAAGATTGAACTGCAAAAACTAAAGCAATCAAAACGTGTATGCGTTCAAGCAGATAGAACAACAGCAGTCTGGGCACAAAGAGCATGCACATTTACTTTGGAAACATGGGTTCGAAACTTGAATATATAAGAAATCAGCTGAATAGAACACGTGCACCTTTGAATGCAAGTGTTATAGAAGAGTGCTAAGACGTTTTTCACGGAGAGAAGAATAAACAGATATATCCAACCTAAACTAATTATTGAAGAAGATCGCTTATTACGACAAATAAACTTGAGGAAATATGGAATATTTTGGGCATGTGAACAGATATAATTGTATGGCAAATATCATTTTGGTGAGATGGATTTCCGAGAACTGGAGTAGAGGGACACCACAACATCGATGGCTTTAAATGGTGATAGATAGTTTTCTCACATCAACAGAGGCTGGACATCTGGCTTATGATAGAAAATAATTTCGAAAGACAATTTTGGGGGCCTAAGTTCTGCATAGGACTATTCACTGAATTATCATGACGATGATGATTACGATGAATATAGTATAATATCAGATAACGTTGACCTACAGTACAAAGTGTTCTCCATGGAGGCATAAAGTTTAAGGAAACATACAAATATTTAAATCCTGAAAAAAGAAACGACAATTTTAATTCCCTCAATTTTTTGTTGTGTTTTGTTATTTGTTTTTTGGAAGGAGTAATCTTTATAGCGTTTGCCGATCGAAGGAGTATCTCTCTTTATGCGGCTGAAGATTGGCAGATACATGGTTTCATTTTCCCAGAAGCAAAGCCAGCTCGATATCAGCACAGACAGCGTTTACAGGTGGCTTGTGGTACAAATGCTTGTACCGAAAAGCTGACATTAGAAATGAAATGTGACATAATAAACTGAATTGTGTTGCATTGTTTCGTGAAGCCTGTGGTTCAGTACATTCAACTTCGTCAAGTATTTATTCTTGCTGGCTTTCCCCAGTCTAACTACAAGGTTGAAGGTTTGTGTCTCTCTCTGTGTCTGATTCTTATCCTTTAACTTGTCCGACATAGGACATCCTGCCAGTAGCTGTGCAACTGTCGGCACAGCTCGTGGGAGTCAATCGAACACGCAAACTACTTCCACCACCGACAGAGACACGACAGATGGAAAAACTTAATTGAATATTTTTTTTTTTTTTAATTCGCATATCCTTTTACAGGACATCGCTGTCAACAGCAGCATCTTTCAGCTGTCTGTTGATTTCTTGGCAAGATTACGCTCAGTAGTTTGCCATTACTTTCTGAGCGGCCAGCTCAGTTATCCCGCAAGTCACCAGCGGGGGACGAACCGCTCCCAGTTCTCGCCCGCTACGAGACTCTGCGTGATAAACGGGATTACGGAGAAAGTGGTGTAACCCCTCGGCCAGAGAGACCGGCAATTGAATATTAGCCAGGAGAATTTCAACACAATACTGTTTACAGTAGCCGCAGTAGTGTAGTGGTCAGACGCTCGTGCGCCGAACCTAAGCTCATGGACTCGATCGCCATCAGGTCGGATACGAATTATTCAAACTAACCGGGCGCCCAGGTGGACCTAGCCTTACATAGGTACCAGGAATTGTCCATGGAAGTTGAAGCAGCCGGCGTGGCACTGACCACATCACCCACAGAGTGTGCATTGGTCTATACAAGTGTGGATCTAGCACCATATGTCCAATGTGGCTTATGGCATGAAGAAGTGCTTGTTACCCGCTGTGACAGAGTTTGTTGTTTACTTGTGTTGCTATGCTTCCACCTCAAAGTTGATATTAGACAACGATTGAAAAATAACACGGGGTAGTTCATGAAGCATGCAAACAATAAAAAAAAAAATTAAAAAAAACGACATACCTCAACAAATAAACCAAATATCGTATTCCAAGTAAATCGATTTATACTTAACTTCACAGACGGTCAGATCTCATTGATTTATTTCGGGTGCGTCTTGTTACAAGCAATTGTGTCGACAGCAAAAAGTGCATGTTCTTCACAAGGATAAGAGTGGAGTTTTTGTGATAAACTCTGGCTTTGGGGCGAAGAAAGAGAGACAAAATAGCATGGATAAATTCCGATCGAGGGTCAAGGTAGTACCATAACATGTAGTGCCGTTGAGGTGAAAGTGATAAGACTTCACATATTCTAGACATCAACGTATAAGGTGAAAAGTCATTTCCCTTCTTCGTCCCCTTTCCTTACCAGAACATTCCCAGATAATATTTTTTTTTTTAAATCCCCGTGTACCCATATTTATGAGACTGGGTATACCGCAGAGTCGTACTGATCAGAAAAAAAGAACCCTGTCTCTGTTGGGGAATGACTCGAACCACTGTCTTGACAGGCAATCAAACTAAGCGACATGACACATCGGTTCTGTTCCGTCGGGGTATAATCAACAATTACAGACATCATTATCATCATGCGCCTTGCAAAATTGCCTAGACGTTCATGTCGCTCCAACACATCTCGGCCCATGTTGTTTTTTGGGTAGTTCTGTAAATGACATTCCCCCAGATCATCTTTGACCAGCAAGCTGTCTCTGCCTCTTTACCGCTGATCTTTCCAGTTGTCACGATGTTCTCCACTGCTTTTCGTGTCTTCATTTTTTTTTCTTTAGTTTAGTTACTCGAACACGCAAACAACCCTACCACCGACAGAGACGAAATACTTTGGGTAGACTTTTAACTCGAAATTTTTCACGGGCAGCGCCGTTAGGCTACTCTTTTTCGAATTCCAACTGCCAAGGGATATTTTACGTGCGCAACAATACACACGGGCGTCCGAGCTCACTATCTTAGAGACCAGGAGAAATTTTGTTACTAGAAGTCCAAGTGAAAAAAAATCCCGGTCCTCACCGGAGCTTGAACCTGAGACCTCCAGCACTCGAGGTGGACACCATACCTCGAGACCACATAGCCCCCCTTTCGTGTCTTTAATTTACCAGGGAACACTGTCTGACTAAAGCTTTTAAAAAGCCGCTTTTTAAACACTTTAAGACTTATGGAGCATATAGTGCTCATCCCCATAACTGTATAGCAATGGATACTCGATGGGTGCTTTGATCATAACTACACTGGCCGTCTTTACCTGCCTGGACATTTCCTAGTACCTATTCTAGCTTGGGTCAGCCGGGAGCACTGGTCAATGAAAGAAAATCTGCGTTTCGAAACGGTTTCGAATGCCTGTCTACCCGGCCAGCTAGCAAGAGTGCCAGTCACTGAGATACCAGCTCATCGAGGCGGAGATGTAGGTTATAGAAAAGCGACAACGGAGATTACAAGAGCAAAGGGATGTAGTATTTGATAAGAATACATGTAGAATATAGGGTGCGGGCCGGGAAAGGGGGTTATCATATATAACTTACAGCGAACTTATGTATGCCGGCTCCCTGGCCGAGGGGTTAGCAGCTTTCTCCGTAATCCAGAATACTCTCGTGGTTGACGTGAGTGCACGAGAACTGGAAGCGGTTCGAGTCGCATCATTGACTTATGAGAGTATGGAGCCGGTCGCTCAGAAAGTCGTGGCGTGCTAATGAGCGTAATCTAGCCTTGGAACCAACATACAGCTGAAAGATGCTGATGTTGACCGCAATATCCTGAAACAGGATGAAAACGCGAGAAACAAAAAAGCAAAATTATGCATAATAGTGGAGAGATCAGATTAACGGTATGAATGTCACAGATACATTGGCATGATCTGACTGAACATACAAGGTCACATAGACAACCGTTTTACTCGCCTTAAGGCGCATTGGATTTGTAATGCTAGACACATATTTACATTGGCCACTTGGGTCTCTGTTGGTGATATGATCACTATCACACCAGCAGCCTTTCACTTCCCAAGATATTTCTGATACTCATTTCAAATTCGGAGCCATTTGAAATCTGGGAGCACAGTTTAATTTTTTTATAATTCAACCCCCGTAGGATTTGAACCTATGATCAGCGGGTCGACAGGCGAGTTCTAGCCACTTCTCTAAAGCAGCTGCTCGTGACTAAACGTATGAAGTAGATATTGCACGTTGATCGGTACACGTGAAGAATAGTCAATTACACATAGTGCGTTGCCTGGGATAGGAAGATTTAACACGTTGAAGAACGCCTTCAGGGATTAACTCTTTCTGCCCCTGACTTACAAACAACCAGTATTCAGCATTTTGCATGTGTCTCGATCGGTATGACATATTTGATTGTATTTTAGTATTTAGTTATATATTTGGGAATCTCACCACACTATGTACGGTATATATATATATATATATATATATATATATATATATATATATATATATATATATATATATATATATATATATATATATATATATATATATATATATAACATTGTTCATGTTGTTCTTCTCGTTATTAACCATCTCAGTCATTGCTGTGGCCTTCTGGAACTGAGAGAATTTATGTTGATATTGGTCTGTGACTTCTGCCATAGGCTTAATTATGTCTACCAGGCTGCCGGCAACGAATTCTGGTTAGCAAGCATTTCCCTAAAAATCTACACCTCATGACTACAGTATTCTACATAGCATTTTATCGATTCCTCTTACATGTTCCTAATGCTATATTTGCCATCGCTTATTACACAATCCTGCATATCCCCGTCGCCGTGTTCTACAAGGTCTAAAACGCATTCATAATGGGCCTATCATTAGGGATAAGCAATGCGCCAGATGTGTAAACAATAACACAATCTTCTGAAAGAACATTACACAAGGCGCGTGACCAATAATAAGGGCAATGATGAGATAGGAAGACTAAACACGTACTTAAAACAAATGGAAACAAAAATAGAAATAGAAAACTATCATGTCCACAGAAGGGAAAACAAATAAAGGTGCAGAGAAATCTCGGTCACTGAATAGAAACAGAAAGGAAATTACGGATTTACAATGCAGCTAATGATACGAATTACGTGGTTACCAGTACCCATTAGCAACGGAATACATGCTCTTAATGAAGAAAATAGCAATCCATACGCTCACTTTAAATGAATAAATCATCATCGCATGCTATGCCCGTAGTCATGTTTCGCCATCTCACACATTCACCAGACTTGTGGATCAGCTCCGTGTTTTTGTCTCGAAAATTTCATTGGCACCTTGCCGTCTTGACAGATAATAGTGTGTTGCATTCTGCTTCAAAACGACGTCATAACTACAACCCATGGCAGAAGCGAATGTGATTGATCAGACCAATTCGCCCTGTAAATGATAGTTCACTATGGATGCATGTGAACGCAAGGTCATTTTCACCATCACGCACCATCTTATGTCTCACGCTCTCAGTGTGACCTATCTGCAATAATTTTCTCCTTTGCCTTTATTCCACTGTTTTATATTTGCCCTCCACGCGGCACGTTCAGTAGCGAATTGCTCACAATGTGCATTATCAATGTCTGTATCAATCATGTCCCGTTTACACACATCTTTGTATCGTAGTAGGGGGAGACCCCGAGATCTCGTACCCATCTGTAATTCACCAAAAAAAAAAAAAAAAAAGATGTCTTTTGGTATTCTCTCATCATCCATCCTCCTAACGTGTCCTGTCCATCTAAGTCTACGAAGACTGAGCATGGAATAAACCGTCATACAGCCTGATCTTTCCAATACTGCAGTATTTGGGACTTTGTCTTGCCACTTAATACCATGTATTCTTCGCAGACACCGCATATGAAAGCTGTTTAAACATTTCACTTGGTGTGAGTGAATTGACCTGGCTTCACTGCCATAAAGAAGAGTACTAAGGACACAGGCTTGATAAACAAGGGACTTTTCTTTTGGCAGTAAGCTTCCTGTTCTCCCAGACTTTTTGTTAACCTGTTCATTGTTGTTGCTACCTTACCAATAATGATGTTGATTTCTTAATCCAGGGATAATTTGTTACTTACCACTGATCCTAAATATGAAAAATGGTTTCCTTTCTCCAGTTCGGCGTCGTCAATAAAAGTTATGGTACCCCATGTGCAACTTGTGACATAATATGTGTCTTATTTTTGCTAATTATTAAACCATATTCAGAACAAGCATTGGAGAATGCAGATAGTAGATGTTGTAATTATTCATGAGATGGGTCGTAACTGCAGCATCATCTCAAACAGTAACTCTCTGATCAATACCCACCTAATTTTGGTCTTGGCCTTCAATCTCTGAGCATTGTAGAGACTGCCATCTGAGTGGGAGTGAATTTATATACCACCATCCTGATTACGAACGGCATATTTCAGTAGAAGTGACAAATATATTCCAAAGAGGGTGGGAGCTAGTACACAGCCTTGCTTAACTCCACTCTTGATATCAAACTCTTCTGAAGTTGCACCATCAAACTTGATTATACCCTACATGCCTATGTGGAACTATGCCCACAATAGACAGAAGAGCTGGTGGGCAGCCAATCTTCTTTAATGCCTTGAACAGAGCCTCACGACTGACCAAATTAAATGCCTTTGTGAGGTCGATGAAGGCAATAAATGGTAGTTGATTCTGTTCACGGAATTTTTCTTACATTTGTGGCAATGAGAATATCATTTCAATTTTAGACCGGTTCTGTCGTAAGCCACAATGTGATTCGGGGTAGATTTGATCTCCCGGAACTTGAAGTCTGCGCAGAACAATTCTGGCAAATACATTCCCAAAAATACACAGAAGTGAGATACCCCTTGAGTTCTTACAGTCTCTCTGATCCCCCTTGGTTTTGTAGTGTTTTGAGACTTGATTCTTTAAAATCGGTTCGACGTGCTTGTGTCCTGTAAGCTAACTTTGACATCAGTAACTATTTGCTTTATATGTTTCTATGAATGTCAGTGTACTTGCCTATCCTCCCTGAATAATAAAGTTAAATACTCTTATTCACTCACTAGGCATATTGAGTGTACTGTGTTAGACTCAGATTTGAATAGATCAGTCGGCACTTCGTGGGAGGGGGAGGGGGGGGGGGTATATTTAGTTGAATGTATGTATATGTATATTAGTTTGCCTACGATTTCACATTCTTCTTTGTTCGAATAATCTACTTTAAAAAAGTCGACAGGGTCGACTTCATTGCATCGGGTTGTTATCCCATATGGCTCAGTCTCTTTCGGCAGCGCGGAAAGCGTCTCACAAAGCACAAACTCCGTAGCTTCAGCGACGACCCTCGTGTGTCTCCGAAAAAAAATATGCACTTGTGAACCGAAGGACGAGGCCCGGAATCGAACCAACAACCTTCGGAGCCTGAGTCAGACGGCTTGACTACTTCGCCATGGAGTTCTACTTGAACACACACACAGACATATTTTGTTGAAGGAAGATGATCAAGTACACTGATATAGAACGAAATATATAAATATGTGTGCGTGAGTGTTGCTTGTCATTTGCATCATCGCAATTTCTAGGCCGAGATCAAGGAGTAGATGACCCATGATTTCTCTTTTTTGTTGTTGTTGACAAGTGACGAGTCCAGGTGTCGAAACCGCACCCATCGTGCGCATGACATTACATGTCCAATTCACTATTAACTTCACTAGCGAACTTCTCCTTTACGGCGCCCCCCCCCCCTCCCCCCAACTTTCCGGCGCCCCCTCTTCCTCCATATATACGAGTATATATTACATGCTATAATTAGACAGGACTGTTGACACTAGGCACCAAGTATTACCCTAAATATGTGCTACATGGTTGTCTGCCACACAGCCTAACACCAGATTACTGACATCGTGACCGCCCTGCAGCTGGATTAACTCTTCAGGCATAATTAAACATCCGCCCTGAGACAGACAACATTCGACCTTTAGCTTTCCAGACGAGTGGGTGTGTTTGTTTAGTTGAGCTCATTTGAGTGTAATTATTCTTATGTGTTTAGTTGAGCTGTGTTCTTTTGGCCTAGATTAGTGACTGATTAGCTTTGTTCAAGAACGAATGGATAAATGGCATAAGCTTATCACGACTTAAGCTTAACGCTACATTCGAAACAGCTTCTGCAATGTAAAAGTGAATGGAACACAGTCGTGTTATTGCTTGTTTATATATAGACAGACAGACAGACAGACAGACAGACAGACAGACAGACAGACAGACAGACAGACAGACAGACAGACAACCGAGCGTCAGACAGAGAGACAGAGACACAGACAGAGACATAGACAGAGACACGGATAGAGAAAGAGACAGAGACACAGGCAGAGACACAGACAGAGATACTGACAGAGACATATACAGAGACACAGCCAGACAGAAGCATCATCATCATGTTCCATGTTTTTAGACGCTAGGTGTCATGGTTCTCCATGTCATGCGGTCACCAGTTGTGGATCAGGTCTGTGTTCTAATGTTGAATATTCTATGTGACCAATCCACCCAGGAATGTATCTTTTTGTATTCTCATTACTCTGTTCCCATACTTTGCCAGTTGTCATTGAAGTTTTCCAGTGTAAGTAAAATAATCAACCAAACAAGCCTATCATTTATTCACGTCCTTAGTTGGATCGTGCATATAGTGCTAGACCCATAATTGAATGGACCAGTCGATACTCAGTCGGTCATGTGTTCAGTGTCACGCCGGCCATCTTTGTTCCCCGAGACATTTCTTTGTATCCATTTTAGGTTTGGTCGACCCTGAAGCTCAGTTAAAAGTTTTCAAGTGTATTTGCTCTCATAAAGTGCCCAAAAATCTCGCGCTTATGTTTATTTCTTTAATCAGTTTGCTGTTTTCATGAGCGTCTTGAAGAGCTGGCATTTTTATTTTTCTCTGTGTCCATAGAATTTACACTTCGTCCAGAAATCATATTGTGACGTCATGTGATCTTTTCTCGACCCGTATGCTTAATGTCCAGGTCTCATGTATATAACAGTACAGGCTCTTAATGGCACTTTAACAATGTTTCTCTCAAGCTGTTGACAGCTTTATATTGACGAATATGTTTTCTGCGCTGTAAAAGGTTATTTTCTCAATGGGAGGTGTGTGTGTGTGTGTGTGTGTGTGTGCGTGCGTGTGTGTGTGTGTGTGTGTGTGTGTGTGTGTGTGTTTCTGTGTAGTTTAAACTGTCTTGAAGGTAGTGTAGAATACAGATCTTTTAAATATGAGGTCTCAGGCTGTAAGATCATGGTTTGAATCTATTGAATGTCCTCACATATACTGTGTCCGTAAGAGTTTGCTGCACTTATATCATTAGCCTACAAATATAGTACCATCGGTCATCAGAATATTTGCATTTTGTCTGTCTGTCTCTCTTTGTCTTCTCTCTCTCTCTCTCTCTCTCTCTCTCTCTCTCTCTCTCTCTCTCTCTCTCTCTCTCTCTCTCTCTCTCTCCTCTCTCTCTCTCTCTCTCTCTCTCTCTATTTCTGTCGCGTATATATATATATATATATATATATATATATATATATATATATATATATATATATATATATATATATATATATATATATATATATATATATATATATATATATATATATATCTTCTTCTTCTTCGGCGTTCTGAGCCATTGAGGTTCTTTGCTGCAGATACAATCCGTCTCCATTCGTCTCTCTGGTGGACCTTCTCTTGCCAGTCGTTGATTCCAAGTGCTTGTAGGTCTGTATATGTATTATCTCTCCACCGTCTTCTTGGTCTACCTCGGGGTCTACGGCCATTTATTTCCTGAGTGTAAGCGAGGTTTGTTTCCCTATTATCTTCCATTCTTTCTATATGCCCCAGCCATTGTAGTCTATTAGTCTTCATGATACCAGTGATTAGCGGGGACTAAAACAGATCATAAATGTCTTTTTTACTTCTTCTTTCCACTCTCCACTTTGTGTATCCCTAATGGGTCCAAAGATGCGTCTTAAAATTTTGTTCTCAAAGGTTTGTAACCAGGCTTCGTTTCCTTTCGTTGTACTCCAGGTTTCAGAGCCATACAGCACAACTGGTCTGATCAGTGTTTTGTATATTGTGATTTTGGTGTTACGAGATAGCGCATTTGATTTTAGTATATATATATATATATGCACACACACACAGACTCACACATTTTCTGGCGTAAATCAAGACAATGTCACGATAAAGACAACGCCAGGCGGTATACGTGCATCCTGATCTAGAAGAGGAAAGATTATGACGGGAATATGTCTAGAATTTACAGGATCTCGCCATCACGTGAAGATCGGGTTTCCTCTAGCATCTGTAACCACCAGTGTGTCATTACCCGTAACATTTCACACATATTACTGACGAACGAAAAAAATTCACCTGTAACATATCCACGCATCATTTTCCCCACTTTGCTAAATACTCAAAGATCATAACTGCATGCAATATTTCCTCCTTGAAATGCTTTTCTATCAATCTACATAAAACTCAGTAAAGTATCATAGATAACTCACGTAAATCACATTTCAGGTCTGACTAGAAAACATTCTACGCGAACTGGAAATCGTGACATTAAATCGGAATCGCAGGTGATGTAAGATCTGTTCCAAATAGCGATCGTATTTTACAGGCCACACAGATGGCAGGCACGTGAGCGGCATATCCCTGGCTTGTGATAGAATCCAGTGCTTTGCAGTTTTCCGAATTCTTCACGAGGATAGAAGCCAGATTTGTCCCCTTGAAAAAAGGTGGGACTTCGTCTCGAAAATATTGCAATTTGGGTGATTATAATGTGTGATTAGTTGTATTGAAATCAATATCTTCGCGATTGTTGTAGATAACGGGGTATCTACGGTGCGTTGTGGACACTGTATGAAAGAGGAAGGGGAGGAAGAAGAGGAGGAACAGGAGGAGGAAGTGGTACCAGGAAAAGGAAGAAGAAGAGAAAGAAGTGGAGGAGGAAGAGGGAATGGAGAATAAAGAGGAAGAAAAACAGAAAGACAAACAGGAAGTAAAAGAGGAAGAAAGAAGATGAAGAAAGAAGATGAAGAAAGAAGAGGACAAAGGAGAAGTAGGAAAAATGGAAAGAGGAAGAACAAGAAAAAGAAGAAAAGGGGGACGAAGAAGAGTAATAATAAGAGAGGGAAGGAGAAGAGGGGGAAGAAGAAGAGGGGGAACATAAAGAAGAGGAAGGTGAGTAGGAGGAGGGAGATGAGGAAGAGGATGAAAAAGAGGAAGACGAGGAAGTGGAGGAGGAGGAAACTGAAAAGAAAAGAAGAAAACGAGGAATAACATTTACAAACAGGTTTGCTTCGTTAAGAATCCCGCCGTTACAAGACTTTCTCCCGGTGACACAGTTGGTTTGGGTTTGAATTCCCATATGAGCTGAGTTTTAAAATTGAAATGGGCTCCCAGATCTACCCAGCACACAATGGTTACCAGGACATGCCTTGGGAAGATAAGGCGGACCGGCGCATGGTATTGACCACAACACTCACCGAGTGCCGTGAGCCCTATACGAAATATGCATAATATACCCGATTTGTTTAATGGCTATAAAAGTTGCCCTGTACTTACAATACGTGTACTTCTTAAAGTTGCCAAGGGTTTACGAATACAATTCGTAAACCCGCATACCACGTTCGAAAAACAGCTGCGGGCGATTTGGAAGCAGACTGTCTTATATTGGTTATACAATTATATAACGGCTGTCGTTCAGAAGTCAATGGCAAACTACTGAACTTAAACTGGGCCAGCATACACAAACAGATAAAACATGCTGGAGTTGACTGCTACGTCCTGTAGAGGATATGTAGCTAACTTTCATAAAGTCGCATGTTCTTTACGGGACGCTGTACTTACTCTCAGCGTTATTTAGCTGATTGGGATATTTTTTTTCGCATATCCTATTTACAGGACATCGCTGTCAACACCCAAGTAGAAACACTCTATTTAGCCATTGTCGACCAAGAAAAGGCATTTGATAGAGTAGATCTGTGGTGGACACACAAGCTGTGGTGGAATCCTTAAACAATATGGTGTAAGTACACATCACACAAACCTATGTAGAAGCATATATAACAACAGTGAATGCATAGTGAGATCAACTGGAGGACACTCAGACCCTTCACATAAGATCTGAAGTACAAGGTTTTCTCATGTCCCTTCTCTTGTTCATAACATATATAGACTACATATGTAAAGAAACCATCCAAACAAAGACCGCAAGAACACCGAATGACAAGAACACAGAAGAAGAACCATCTGCAAATCTAACCATTAGAGAACTCCTGTTTGCGGACGACCAAGCACTAATAGCAAAATCAGAAGCTGAATTACAAGGCCACATGAATAGTCTAAATGAAATGTGTAGGGAACATAACATGAAAATTAGCACAAGTAAAACAGAAGTAATGGCTATAACTAAAGAAGAAAAAGCAGCAACGATTCATCTAAACGAACATCCCTTGAAACAAGTAAAGAGTTTCAAGTACCTAGGAAAGTATAATATCATCAAATGGCAAATCAGAAGACGAGATCGAAAATAGATGCAATGAGGCAAACCAACTCATTAGACAAATGGCACCAATACTAAAGAACAAACATGTATGCTTGCTTGCTTGTGTTCGCTGGCTATGTACTCCAGCGTGAAGTCCTGTATGTCGGATGAAGACATCCTGTTGTCCAACATCAGTGTGATGTCATACAGGACCTGAGGTTTGCATGAGTATCCGTTGTCCCATGCCTGGCTTATTGGTGTGCAGATTGGTGGTCCCTCACCATGCAGGCAGATACTCTCCGACATTGGAGGATACAAACATGTATCAATAACTACTAAGAAAGCACTGTACAACACAATCTTCCTACCAACTCTATGTTACCAATGCCAAATCTGGACAATGGCAGAAAAAGAGAAAAGAAAAATAACAACAACAGAAATGAGATTCCTGAGAAGAATACTCAATGTATCGAGAAAAGATAAGATCAGAAATGAAGAAATCAGGACTAAAGTGGGGATATAGCTGCAATAGATTTTATTAGAAAGCAGCAAATCAAATGGTTTGGCCATGCAAGTAGGTTAGCAACTAACAGAATACCACAACAAGCAATGATGTACAGGCCAGAGGAAAGCAGAGAAAGAGGCCGACCACGTAAACGATGGACGCAGGGAATAACAGTGTCCATGGGAATATCGATACATGAAGATCCCGCTGTTTATACTTCACCTCGACACCGCAAGGTACAAGAGGAACATGATGAGATGAGATGAGATGAAATGCTGTCAACACCAGCATTTTACCAATGTTGTTGATATCTTGGCAAGATTACGCTCAGTAGTTTGCCATTGCTTTCTGAACGACTGGCTCACATACCCCCGAAAGCAACCAACGCGACGCGATCCGCTACCGAATCTCGCTCAGCTGCGTTACCCTACGTGGATATACGGGATTACGGAGAAAGTCGTTATAGTGTTGTTGTTTTTTTTTTTGTTGCCTCAATATAAAATTCAATATCTCAGTAACCAACCGAGGGAAAATGATGAGATTTAGCGTATAACCTTATAATTATGTCCACCCAACAAAAAATTTTTGGTTCTCGAGATTGTACAGCAGATTTCAATGTTTGTTTATATGCGGTATATATTTTATTGCCCCCGCATTCATTCCATCATTTTAAGAGTATAACCGCTTCAACAAGACAAACCCCCGCTGATTTTGAAATTTGTCTGCGCGGTTTTCGCTTTTGGCAGACTGAAGGAATTTATATGGGGTAGTTCAGAGGTGTCGTCAAACTGTGGCTTCTTTCATGAAACGTGATTATATAAATAAACTAGCTGGCTCGGCCCGGCACTTGGCAGGGATCTATCTATCTATCTATCTATCTATCTATCTATCTATCTATCTATCTATCTATCTATCTATCTATCTATCTATCTATCTATCTATCTATCTATCTATCTATCTATCTATCTATCTATCTATCTATCTATCTATCTATCTATATATCTATCTATCTATCTATCTATCTATCTATCTATCTATCTACCTACCTACCTACATACCTACCTACCTATCTATCTATCTATCTAATCTACCTACCTACCTGCCTACCTGCCTGACGGCTAGCCTGCCTGCCTGCCTGCCGGCCGACCGACCGACCGACCTACCGATATCTATCTATCTATCTATCTATCTATCTATCTATCTACCTATCTATCTATCTATCTATCTATCTATCTATCTATCTATCTATCTATCTATCTATCTATCTATCTATCTATCTATCTATTTATCTATCTATCTAATCTATCTGTCTGTCTGTCTTCCTGCCTCCCTGCCTGCCTACCGGCCGACCCATCCACCCACCCACCCACCCACCGACCGACCAACCCACCCACCCACCGACCCACCGACCGACTTACAGACCGACCGACCCACCCACCCACCCACCCACCCAGTCAGCCAGCCAGCCAGCCAGCCAGCCAGCCATCCATCCACTCACCCACCCACCTACCTTTTTGCCTACCTACCTACCTACCTACCTTTCTGTCTGTCTGTCTGTATGTCTGTCCGTCCGCGCTATTAAATATTGATAAAAGTTACTGGAAAAATGTGAGGACCATGTGTTGAAAGAGGAAGAGGACTATTGGAGAAAGGATGGATTGAATTTTATGCAACCGAGAGCAATCATCAACCTACTGAAATCGTCCGATACAGATTAAGGTCTGAGCAGATCGCAGACCTTAATCTACATACACACTTACTGGGATATTTTGCTCCAACTATTCAGACGAATTGCAGGCCCTAAACATTACAGCATCAGCATCAGCTGAAGAAACAAGAAGAAAATGAAAAATAAGGTAAGAAATATATTCCTTCTACTATTCCTGTTAATTTACAAATTATTTACCCCGTGCCTCTGTAAATTCTCTGTCTTTACTAATATTACACATTGCACCCCTCTCGGGATTCTCCGTGGTGAAGTGGTGAAGCCGTCTGACTCGGGCTCCGAAGGTTGTATGTTCGATTCCGGGCCGCGTCCTTCATTTCACGAGTGCATTTTTTCGGAGACTCCCGAGGGTCGTCGCTGGAGCTACGGAGTTCGTGCTTTGTGCGACGCTTTCCGCGCTGCGGAAAGAAACTGAGATATATGGGATAAAAACCCGGTGCAATGCAGCCGACCCTGTCGATGTTTAGCTAGTTCTTTCATTGCACCCACTTCCATACGAATCCGGATACGCCTTTGCGTGTCATTAGAATTTGCAGGTCTCCCATTACCGTAAAAATAACTTTGTTAGCAAGAAATCACTAGTTGTTCAGCAAAACATCAAAGGAATGTTGCCGCTTTCAATGATTTAAGCTGTTTTTGGACCTATCAAAGACATATTCCTTGGGTGGGGGTAAATATAAGACGGCTGGAAAAATTTCATAACGATGCAACAGACAGTTTTCAAAATAATTGATCGTGAATGAAGGCAAACAAATGTGGACATACTATAACACCTAGGGCAGGGAGACAGGCGATTGGGATCTACTAGGCAATTTTACGTTCAGCTGTTTTGCTTTCTAACCGGCCGACATTTAATATTATGGAAATTAACACAATGCAATCTGTTTTCCAAATCCCCAGCTGCTGATCTCGAAACCTCGACTCTATATGTGGGGGGATTTTTGTCAAAATGCGTTTCACTAACCCCTAAGCGACAGACGGGGACAAGTCTTAAACTATCTTGGTAATATGTTCAATAAAATAGAGGTGAAAACGAAGAGACAAGCCAGGAATATACTCTGCAAACAATGCCAATTAATCCCAGCAGGATATTGGAAAATCAAACAGCACATCCCATTCATATTACCCGAAAGTATATAAAACACCTATAATTTGAGCAGTAATGTATGGATCAGAAAGTTGAATCATCAAAAATCTCGATGTTGCTCAACTGCGAAATCCTTAAAGTAGGATAATTTGATGTGTATTTGAAAGTGTCAATGATATTAATATCGACTGCAGTGAAAATAAGGACACACATAGAACTTTAAGAGAAAAAGAAAAAGCCCCGAAGCAGGAAACTGCTTCCGTCTATCAAATGTTAGAATGACCACATTTTGTAGGCCCGAATACAGGGAGAAGTGGTCAGTCTTTCATTCTTTTAGCAGATGACGAGTATAGGTGTCGAACGCTCCTCCGACGGATGTCAATATCAGCACAGCTCACTATTATCTACGCTAACGCGCCCACTAGTCAATGCTGTATTATTTCTCTATTATTTTTAAAGTGTAACATAAATTAAGGACCTTTTCACGAAACCAGACGCCCGGGCCATCTGGTGCTGCTCTATATTGTAGAGGAATCTGTTCTTCGATGGTTGATGAGGTCAATCTTACGCTGGCAGAATTTATTTCTCAGGAAATTATCTGGTACTCATATTAAGGCTGAATCGACATGGAGACTCAGGGCAATTCTATAAAAATTCGCTTCTCACTATAGATTCGAACCTGTGAGCACCGAGCAAGAATCTAGTTACTGTGATACCGCGTTGCCTGATAAATGGAGCGCTGTAAAATATAGGGTGTATTTTTAATGATTGTGCAGTGTTTGAAAATATTGCCGGTCGAAATTTTGCATTCACCCTCTGTAAAGTTCATGCAACATAATAGGTAAATGCAAAACTTGGACCGGCAATATTTTCAAACACTTAAAAGTTAGTTGCATATCCTATACAGGACGTTACAATCAACATCAGCATTTTTTGCTGTTGTGATCTCTTGGCAAGTTTACTTTCTGTCTGTTGCCAAATCGCGCGCAGCTGTTTCAAACACTGCATAGTAATTAAAAATACATCCTTTATCAAATATTACGCTGGCGGTAAAGTTAAAAGTAATACAAAGTATGCAAATTTAACTGAACTCAGCACTTCTGTAATTGAATCCAGGACAACGGAACGAGCAATAGGTATTTTGCATGAGATTGTTAAAGTAAGGAAGTTAATCATCTGCATTTATGCTGTACTCGAATATCAAACTAATTTATGAGAAGGGTTGGAGACACAAGAGAGATTGAGAGAGAGAGAGAGAGAGAGAGAGAGAGAGAGAGAGAGAGAGAGAGAGAGAGAGAGACAGAGACAGACAGACAGACAGACAGACAGACAGACAGACAGGCAGGCAGGCAGGCAGGCAGGCAGGCAGGCAAAGAGACAGACAGACAGATGTAGAAATAGTCAGAGAGAGAGAGAAAGAGATGGATGAGAGGATAAAGATGGAGATCAACAGAGATGGAGAGACAAGGAAAGATAGGTGGGGAGTATTCGAATATCAAGCTAATTTATGAGTCGGGATGAAGAGAGAAGAGACATTGCAGGAAAGACAGAAAGATAAAACGAGGGGAAAGGAAAAGATGGAGAGAGACATAGAAAGATGGACAGGCGGAAAGAAAACTTAAGGAGAGAGAGAGAGAGTAGAGTGATTGGGAGAGATAGCGAAGGCGATAGAGATGGGAGAGGAAAGTAAAAGAGAGAGAAAGATAGAGATACTGGGAAAGCGACCTAGGAGAGAGTCTAGTGAGAGATTTCATTGACACTGCAGATAACCTTGATTAAAATTAGACATGCGTTCCATCTGCAGCTTGGTCGTCAAGTGTGAACAACTGGCAGACCTACTAACACATGCATTGTCAACACATCAACATCATCATACGGAAATAAAATGGTTTAATATAGGTCAGCATGGCCGAATGGATAAGAACGCGTGTTCTTAAATATCCATTGTGCTGATGCCGCGGTAAGTAGTTCAACCCCTAGACCGGACAATTGGACTAAAATGTTGACCTATCGTCCTTGACTTGTTGACGCTAATTACAAGTATCTCTGAAGTCGGAGTGGGTTCGCTTGATGGTGAGGGACACTGTTAATAGGGAAAGCTAATCCACATGAAAAATTCAGTCCAGCGCTTCTAGAAGAAGTGTGTAAGCAAAAAAAAACAAACTTAATTATAAATTTGAATTCTTATGTTGAACCGCGAAACGTTTAAATAAATAAACACGCCCGTTTAAGTGGTATTATATTTGTATAGTTTACATGGTTTACCTGTGACGTGCATAAGCTTAAGTCTACTAACACATGCAATGTATCAAAATCAAACTGGAAATAAGATGGCTTAATTACGAGAAGGAGTTAATAAGTAAGTCACACAGTTCTGTGGGATGGGAGGTAAATGTAGTTGGTGTTTTCTACAGGTGTCATTAGGTGACAGCAACATCGAACTTTATATTCCCGTTCGTCAGGTGGCGCTAGGTGTCTCATGCGCATGCGCAGCGCATTAACAAAATGGCGACTTTACTTACGGAGTGTATAACCAAAGAGCAACGTGCTGTTGTGAGTTGTTGTTTTTTTTTAGGGCAAAGGGAAGGTGGGAAGTTCTGGAACATCCACCTTACAGCCCCGACTTAGCCCCTAGCGATTTCTACTTACTTGGTCCACTGAAAACCCATCTTGGCGGGAGACATTTTGAGAATGACGCCGAATTTGAATGTGAAGGGAAATCGTGGTTTAGAAAACAGAACACGCAGGTCTATGCAGCCGCTTTGGGATGACTAATAAAACAATGGGACAAGTGCATCAATGTTGGTGGAAAGTATGTTGAGAAATAAAGGTATGTATAAAAATAAACTAGTTTCAAATTGTTATCATATTTAGTTATTTTTCTACAGTCATTCGTGACTTATTTATTGACTTTCCCTAAATTGATATTGAATTAGCAGTGTATAGATTATATGTTTTATCTACACAGTGCATGGTTTTAAGTCTACTAAAACACGTAATGAAAGCAAATCATATCTAAATAAAATGGCTTAATTATATATTATAATTTTCATGTTTAAGAGTGTGAAAGTTTACATTAAAAAAAATATGTGTGCTTGAATTTTAATGGCATTGTATAGATGAGCTACATGTGAAGTACATGGGTTTGACAACTATTTCAAATAGTCATGTGTGTCCTCGTTGTAGAGTATAAGCCAAGACTTGCGGATGTCGGGGTTCGATTCTCTTATAAGTCGATGCATTAGTAGTATATGTGTGACAAATAAAAAAAAAGTGGGTATGTTTGCCAAAATAACAACAAGAATGTGAAGTATATCTTTAAAAGCTGTAAGAGCTCTTGTCGTTTGCTACTGGGAGGAAAGACTGACTAAATATTCCTCCGTGGACTCAGCCTTCGAGCATGTGAGGGTCGTAACTCTTCAATACACAAAATAGATTCCTGCTACGGCACTTCCTTTTTTGTGTGTGTAGAGAGTGGAGAGAGAGAGAGAGAGAGAGAGAGAGAGAGAGAGAGAGAGAGAGAGAGAGAGAGAGAGAGAGAGAGAGAGAGAGACAGACAGAGAGAGAGAAAGAGAGAGAGAGAGAGAAAGAGAAAGAGAAAGCAAGCGAGAAGAGCTAGAGAGAAAGAGAGATTGAGAGAAACAACGTATGAAACATGAATGAGAGAGTGTGAGCTTCAGAGTAATACCGAGCTACAGTAGAAATTTGACAGACAGAAATAGGATCAAAACTCTGGTAAAATGCTGGTAGAAAGTTCTAGAGATAGGACTACAAACACAGCTAGCGAGAGATGAAGGAGGGACAGGGAGTAAGAGAGAGTGAAAACGATAGGGTTTAAGAATCAACTAGGGATAGATAACTAGACAGCTAAAGAGAGTGATATTTAGGGTGGCAGATATGGGACTAGAGAGAGAGAGAGTGAGTGTGTGTGTGGGAGAGAGAGAGCACAAGTAAGAGTCAGAAAGAGAGTGCGATAGCAAAGATGAAATATAGAGATTATAGAGATAGAGTGAGACGGTGAGAGAGAGAGAGAGAGAGAGAGAGAGAGAGAGAGAGAGAGAGAGAGAGAGAGAGAGAGAGCTATAATGAAGAGAGGGATTAACACGCTACAGAAGAGGATATGAAAGAGAAAGAAGGAAGAACGGGAAAAGAAATAGTTAAAGACAGAGTAAGACAAGGGTATAGGCATACATATGTCCACAAGAACAACCCTCCCCCTTTTTTTACACACACACACACACACGCACGCACAAACATATATATATATATATATATATATATATATATATATATATATATATATATAGAGAGAGAGAGAGAGAGAGAGAGAGAGAGAGAGAGAGAGAGAGAGAGAGAGAGAGCTAACGAGAGATTTGGAGAGATAACTACTGAGAGAACTAAACTGAGAGCTAGAAAGAGTATTTTTGCGAGAGAAAACAGAAAATAAGTTGAATAGACAGAACTCTAGACACCAGCAACTTTAATTGGTTTACAAATGTGACGCAGTTTACGGTTGAGACAATTTACTGCGAACTGTAACTTCCCAATTAACTTTTACAATTTACCGTAAATATTCTGGGAATAGCCATTTAAATGAGAGACCAATATGAGCATCTGAAACATTTGGATTAAGAATAAAATTGAAGAAACGATTTGAAAGTAAAGGGCACTTTACACACTAAAAAAAGAGACTCGGTTGTGATATTTTCTATAACCTATTATAAGTTGGGTCGACCTCAGAGACATGCCCTATACAGAATATAAATCCACCACAGGGACCCTCACTGTATTACATTAGGCAAGAAGAGCATGTGCAGATACGACTGAAGAGATATAAATAAGTTGCCCTCTACCAAAACGACTGGCACTGACTCTTGGTATTCCTAGTTCTCGAGTGCTTTTATATTATTCACGAGTAAGGCATTTCCCTCAGACTTCAATACTCGGCTATATCTCTGATTGCATCGGTGGTGTCAGTTACAGTTTCGCGATGATTCTACCAAAGAATAATTGCTTCTCAATGTTGATGTCCGCGTACACTTTCACAAAGAACTATCTAATGTTGACTTTTTATTTTTGCGAAAACTGTACAACATTAATCTGTACTCGATGATACTGGTGTTTTTTCCCTCACATATTGCGATATCTTATTCTACAATGACACAAGGCTGTCAAGAATCTTCTCTCGCTGTTTCCTTTATCTGTTTCCATAAATATGTACTGTTGTTACATTATATTCCAGTTTTCCAGTACCCATAATGTGGTAACATATTATCACTGTCTATGTCTGTGGTTGTGATAATTTGTAATTATTGTCTTAGCATCTGACAAAACATTTAGGTTACTCATTTTGGCATTCTGCTGTGAAAGTAAATTTCTGAAATTTCTGCCTCAGTGGATGTTTTGTTTGTTTACTACGATCGTAACTGTCCAGGAGTCATAGCCATATGTTAAACATCACTCTATGCAACATGTAAGAATTTATTTCTAAGCTCCTGTGACAAATAATTGCGTATATTGTTCTTATTTTATAAAGAAAATCCAATAATAGTATCACTAAAAAGTCCTTTCTCTGGAACCCACAGAAAAACTGAAATAGATGAAGACTATTGAACACACAGAGGAGAGAATTAGAGACACAGAAGAATAATATGAAGATACCATAGAGGGAGCAGCAGTAGATAGGTCGGCTTGGTTTGAGTTAATTTAGGATCTTTGCTCCAAAGAGGGACAAAGAGCAACAGGATAAGAATTGTTTCCTTATTTGTTGTGTGTGTTCTCTATACCTTTGATAGATCTCCCATCGATTGTGCCTAGATACTTAAATAGATGCGCTGCACTAAATTAATACCACTGAAAGTTCAAATCCTTCTCTAACACCATTCTATGTGCACTGACACGTTCATAAATTGTTGCCAATTCTTATATCTGCTGTTTTCGTCATTATATGTTCTTTATGATTTTGCAGAACATTTCCACTGATATTTAATTTCATTATAGTTTGATTATAGTCTGTCAAATGTAAAACTCTTAAAACAAGCTCGGTGCATATCCTTTACTGGATGATGCAGTCAACTCCAGCATTTGTTGGATTGTTTTGTGATTCCTTGGCAAGTTTACATTTAGTAGATTGCAAACGCATAGCATGCGCACTAAGTAAACATTTACATTAGATATAAGGCTTGACTCTTCTAGTCAAAGGATGGCCTAAGATAATGACAATATGGCAGTTTGTACTAATGCTAGCATACACACACACACACTCAGGATCGAGTGGCTTCCGGTCACTTTTTCCAACTCTATAATGAAAGTATTCCTCAAGAAGGACAATACAGGTTTGTTGGGTACTCTTGTACAGGGTTTGATGTGTACTGGGTATATGGTGCTAGCTCAGTGTTTGTTTAGACCAGTCAGAACACTTTAGGTCATGTGATCATTACCACGCAGATCGTCTTTAGTTTTCAGGGCATTTCCTAATACCCATTTTAATATGTATCGAACTGGGGATCAATGACAGCGTTGTTAAAATTCAACTCGATAAGAGTTTCGAATACGTGACCTGGTGGTGGTGGGGGGGGGGGGGGGGGGGGGGGGGGCGCAAGTAAACTTGCTAACCACTGTGCTACTTTAGTTCCCCAGCAGTCAGACAGTTTCTAAAAATGCTTTAACCATGTTATCGAGGCGTTAGCAACATACTGTTGAATGGCATTTATTGCAGTATTCGAGGTGGCGTGTCTATTTGCTGTGCTATATCTCCCAGTCCATGCATATCAGAAGTTCTTTCGTGAATGGTACTACTATTTATCGTGTCAACATATACCAAACAATGTTGACTATACTTGCTGGTGTCTGTTACTATTTTAGTTTTTGTTTGGCTATGACGTCTGCGAGATCCGTTCTCTCTCTATAGCTAACAAACTTGCCCTTCTGACCGGTGGTTGTGTTTAAATCAACCCAGAGACAGGGATATGCTGTTTGTAAATTGACCTGGGCTTCGAAGACGACCCAACGTAAAACAAGTACCAGGAAATGTATCTGAAGTGTGGACGGCCAGATAGTGTTGACTTGCACCATATACTCAATATTTTATTTGTTTGTGTGCGCTCGTTAAAAACTCAAGCATAGTCCATACACATGCTGCTGCTTCTGGTGTTCTTGACTGCCTCGAGATATGGAAAAGCACACTTTACATATTTTTATGACTTCTTTATCTTGTTGAAGAGGCTGCCTCTGCCAAATAGACGGCGTATGGAACGATTAAATCTGCAATGATTATCTAATATACTTAAACCATTTTGAAAAGAAAAAAAAAACAATATCAGTGTTCTTGTCTCAACCATACCAAGTGGCCAAGCCATCTAGGTATTTACTTCTCTGCCTTTCTCTTGTTCTCTTCCCGTCAATCTTGCCAGTAGTCACAAAGTTCTCCAATTTATTTCTTCTCATAACGTGACCAAAAATTGTGATATTCTACGTCAAATTACTGTAATCAGTTTGCTATTTTAATTTGTTTCTTGTAGGATTTGGTCATTGGCTTTTATGTCTGTCCATGGTATTCTTGCATTTTCCCCAGAAACCAGATTTTCACAGCCATCAGATGTTTTTTCAGCTTGTCTGCTCCTTGTCCACGCTTAACATACAAAATTACAGGTTCTATGTAGCTCTTCAAAAATCTTTTTTTTTAGTTGCAAGTGGGATCTTTTATTGATCAGTATATGTTCCATCTTGCAAAAGGCTACCTTCGCCATAGCGATTATTATTCTAATCTCTTCAAGGCATCTACTATCAGATGTTATGACTCTTCCGAGATAATTGTACTGATTCACTTGTTTAAGAATATTCCTATTGAAATGTATAGTACATTGTGGTATTTCCTTCTCCCTAGTGACGACCATAATCTATGCCTTCTTACACTTTAATTCTAACCCTAGTTGTTCACTGTGTGCAACAACCGCATCTACCAAATGTTGCAAAACCTGCTCAGTGTTTGCATTCAACACGGTATCTTCCGTATATCTAATGTTATTGACGTTACATCCCCAAATGGTGATTTATTTCATATCTTATACATTTCTGAAAAATATTTTTACTGTACAGGCAAAAATTATCTGGAGACATTACTTATCCCTGTCGCACATCTCTCTTAATAGACTGATATTGATTGATTTCAATACCAATCTTATGACAGTTTGTTTTTTCCAGTATATGTTGTTTACAAGTCTAAGTTCTTTCCCATCAGTTTGTACATCTGCTAGCATCTTCACCATGTTGACATATCTTATTTTATCGAAAGCATTTGTGTAGTCAATAAAGCAATGATGTAGGTCTTTGTTTACTGCTATAGAACTTTCAATTAATGTTCTCAGCATGTAAACAGCATTTACTGTACTCTTGTCTTCAACGAAGGCTCTTATCCATTCGAGCATCATGATATCCGCCGCGTTTACTATGCTGGATCTGTCAGAATTTTCTCAATCACCGAAATTATCAGATGGTGGTAAAGCTCAAGTTTATTTGTTCCATATCTTCCGCTGGCACCACTTTCATAGTACCGAGTACTTGTTGGGACATTTCCGCTACCTCAAGGACATGATCTTTGAAGAACAAACTGTTGTCTATGGTTATACTCGTACATAAGTGTGTTCTCTTTATTGATAATTCTGCCCTTTGATTAGTTATCTGCTAACTTCTTCGTAACAATGATGTTTGTCAGTGTCTATCAGTAGTAGTATGTTACAAAACTAGAAGTATAGTTTTTGCATATCTTTTACAGGACATCGCTGTCAACACCAGCATCTTTCAGCTGATTGTTGATTTCTTGGCAAGATTACGCTCAGTAGTTTGCCATTGCTTTCTGAACGGCCGGCTCACATACCCCGTAAGTTGCCGACGCGATTCGAACCACTGCTAATTCTCACCGTCGTCTACGAGCGTATACGAGATTGCGGAGAAAAGTCGCTAACCTCTAGGCCAGAAAGCCGGCAGAAGTATAGTACAGAAGTACTAGCATAGTACAGAAGTAGTAGTATAGCACAGAAGTAGTAGTATAGTACAGAAGTAGTAGGATATAGAACAGAAGTAGTAGTATAGTACAGAAGAAGTAGTACATTACAGAAGTAGTAGTATAGTACAGAAGAAGTAGTATAGTACAGAAGTAGTAGTATAGAACAGAAGTAGTAGTATAGTACAGAAGTAGTAGTACAGTACAGAAGTAATAGTATAGTACAGAAGTTGTTAGTAGAGTACAGAAGTAGTAGTATAGTGCAGAAGTAGTATTATAGTACAGAATTAGTAGTATAGTATATATGTAGTAATATAGTACAGAAGCAGTATTATAGTACAGAAGTAGTATTGTAGTATAGATGTAGTAGTAAAGTACAGAAGTAGTAGTATAGTACATAATTACTAGTATAGTACGGAAGTAGTAGTATAGTATAGAAGTAGTAATATAGTACAGAAGTAGTAGTATAGTACAGAAGTAGTAATATAGTACAGAAGTAGAAGTAGTATTATAGTACAAAATTAGTAGTATAGTATATATGTAGTAGTATAGTACAGAAGCGGTATTATAGTACAAAAGTAGTATTGTAGTATAGATGTAGTAGTATAGTAGATGTAGTAGTATAGTGCATAATTACTAGTATAGTACAGAAGTAGTAGTATAGTATAGAAGTAGTAATATAGTTCAGAAGTAGTAGTATAGTACAGAAGTAGTAATATAGTACAGAAGTAGTATTATAGTACAGAATTAGTAGTATAGTATATATGTAGTAGTATAGTACAGAAGTAGTATTATAGTACAGAAGTAGTAGTATAGTAGAGAAGTAGTAGTATAGTACAGAAGTAGTAGTATAGTACAGAAGTAGTAGTATAATATAGAATAGTAGTACAGTATTGTGATGACAGAGCATGTTTCCGTAACTGCGTCTAAGAAACCGGGTATTATAGTAATTTCTTCTTCTTCTTCTTCTTCTTCTTCTTCTTCTTCTTCTTCTTCTTCTTCTTCTTCTTCTTCTTCTTCTTCTTCTTCTTTTTCTTCTGCTGCTGCTGCTGCTTCTGCTGATGCAACAGCTGCTGCTGCTACTGTTGCTGCTATTCCTCCTCCTCCTCCTCCTCCTACTCTTCTTCCTCCTCCTGCTCTTCCTCCTTCTTCTACTCTTACTGCTTATCCCTCATAACACTGTGAAAGTTTGTAAATTACGTTTGTGAACTCATACTCTTCCTATCTGCAATGTATAATTATGGATAACAAGTTAACAGGCTAGGTGCTATGTACCCTGTACCTGGCAGCAAATGTTTGAAGGTAAATCCATTACTGTATTATGTGTTTACCATCAAACACTTAACGCCATCTGCAAAGGGAACACGCGCCGAGAAAATGGCTAATTTTCTATCTATTATAGTGATATGAAGTCTCTAAATTTATCTTTTTTCTTGTTGCCTCCTGTGGAAATTAGCCTGGCTAGATTTAAAGAAAAGCTTCATTTTTCTTGTTGTTATGCTTAGTATAAGCGATGAGAAAGACTTTTTTATCCGATAATTTGCTTTCACAACACAGCAATCTTATACCTACCTTCGTTCTTAATTCTTAGGTGCTGATTTAGATCGAGTTAAAGTAATAAGCGAAAAACAGTGAGTTAAAATTTCAAATGTTTAGGGATTAAGGGGTAAAAGTAATGTCCAGGAAAGAGCAGATTTATTTAACAAGTACGTTGGTAAAGAAAGAGTTTTTTTTTTTTTTGGGGGGGGGGGGGGGGGGGGAAGGAATAATAACAGAAGGTTATAAAAAAACTAAGAACAGGTGTTGCTAAAACTTAGAACAGAAGTTGACACAACAAAGGACAGTAGATGGAAATTTTGTGGACAGGAGTTGACAAATTTGAGGACAGGAGTCGACAAAATTGAGGACAGGCGGTGACAAAATTGAGGGCAGGAGTTGACAAAATTCAGGGCAGGAGTTTACAAAACTAAGGACAGGAAATGACCTAATTGAGACAGGAGTTGATCAAATTGAGGAGAGGAATAACAAAACTAATACAGGTAAAAACAACAAAACATAAGTCCCGTGACGGGATCCTCCTATATGTATAAGAAGTGCTAGAATCATCACATTTGTGCAGACCTGAATTCACGAAGGAATATGTAGGAAGTCTTTTCCTCTCGTAGCTAACTGACGCGAGCTGGCGTTGGAAAAAGAATTTTCGAACGCGCTTATGCCAGTGTCAGCTTAACGTAAGAACAGAAATTGACAAAAACTAAGTACAGAAAGAGTTTACATTACTAATGACAGTAAGAGATGACAGAACTCATGGTTCATAGCGTAATGAATGAGAGTTGTAAGGTTATCACAGAGAGCGTTATCTCTCAATATGTATGTCAGCTTATCTGTAGCCTATACCTTAGGAACCTTTGTTTGTTTCTGAGCTAAAAGGAGCAGTGTGTGTTGAAGCAGGTCTTATTTTAACTTTCCCCTGTTTCACCTAGGCAAAGGGCTTGATATGGTCGATTCTCATAATGTTAACCTTAATCTTTACTCAGCATTATCTTTCAGTATATCTGCGTTGTTTACCTTCCTAGTCTCTATCTCTGTATGTATGTCTATTTCTGTCTCTCTGTCTCTCTCTCTCTCTGTCTCTCTCTCTCATATATATATATATATATATATATATATATATATATATATATATATATATATATATATATATATATATATATATATATATATATATATATATATATATATAATTCATTGGCACTTTGCCATTTTGACAGACAATAGTTTGTTACATTGTGCTTCAAAAAGGGATAATAACTACAACCCATGGCGGTAGCGAATGTGACTGATCAGACCAATTCGCGCTGTACATGTTCGTCCACAATGGATGCATGAGAACACATGGTCAAGCTCACCATCACGCACCATCTTACGTCTCACGCGCTCAGTGTGTGACCTATCTGCAAATCAGTTTCTCCTTTTTCTTTATTCCATATCTGACATTTGCCTTGCATGCAACATGTTCGTAGACGAATTGCTCCCAATGTGCAGTATTAATGCAAGTATCAATCATATCCCACTTACACACATCTTTGTATCGTACTACAGGCCGACCCTGATATCCCTTACATCTCTCTCTCTCTCTCTCTCTCTCTCTCTCTCTCTCTCTCTCTCTCTCTCTCTCTCTCTCTCTCTCTATCTTTCTCTCTCTCTCTCACACACACACACACACACACATATATATATATATGTCGAGCAACCTTTTAATCTCTCTGTTAGCCAACATTTAATATAAGGGGCATGTCAAGCGATCTTTTAGTCCCCTACTAGCCAACTGCCGGTCTCCGTGGCTAAGACCTTGCGGACGCAATTCGTGAACCCATTTCCCTGCATTCGAAACACAGCTGCGACCGATTTGGCAGCAGACCATGTCGCGCTCGGTGTGGATGTGTTAGTATGGGAGCCGGTCGTTCAGAAAGCAATGGCAAACTGCTGAAGGTAAACTTGCCACGACATCAACAGCAGCAGTAAAATGCTAGTGTTGACAGCGATGTCCTGTAAATAGGATATGAAAAAAACTAAAAAATAGCCAACTGAAGTGGCTTGTTGTCGTGGGTGCCAATTTAGCGCTTGTTAACTCATTATTTGTCAAGTAATGATCCATATGTTTGTTATAATATATTTTCTGTGCCTGAAACAACGCTTACTGTTTTAATTTGTTTTTGTTCGTTCGGTCACTTTGAACCCAAGCTTAGTCCATACACGTGCTATTACCTTCAGCAGATGCCACTGTTTGAGAGTGCACTAGACTGGTGTTAGCGTGTGGATTAGCTTTCTCCATTACCAGTGCTCCGGTCCCCGTGGCTAAAGGCTTGCAAACGCGATTCGTTAGCCGCTTACCACGCTTTCGAAACACAGCGGCGACCGATTTGGCAGCAGACCATGTCGCTCTGGGGTTTTAACGTGTTGATATGGGAGCCGATCGTTCAGAAAGCAATGTCAAACTACTGAACGTAAAACTTGTCAAGACATCAGCAATAGCAGTAAAATCCTGGTGTTGACGGCGATGTCCTATAAATAGGATATGCCCCCCCCCCCCCCCCCCCCCCCAAAAAAAAAAAAAAAAAAAAAAAAAATTACCAGTGCCCCTTGCCATCAGGCGAACACACGCCGACTTTTTAGATAATTGCAAATTATGTCCCCAAGTCAAGGACGAGAAATCAACATTTTAGTCCAACTGTCCGGTGTAGGGGTTGAACCCGCTACCTCGACACCAGCATACCGGAAGTTTAAGAACGAGCGCTCTTATCCATTCGGTTATATTGACCGTCACTGTTTTAATTAATGGAATTCTGGTGTAACAAGACAATCAGTTAGATTGGAGGACCAAGCAATCGGCAGATCAAGGGATACAGGTATTCACCTTAGATACAACGACGTATTACAAACGGAGCTGCATAACTCTGAGGAGAACACGTTGCAATTGGGTGCGGAAAGCATCTAAATAAAAGAAGACCTATTTCAAGGATTACGATGGTGTAGAATCTAATGGTTCGACTCTGAAGTAACCAAAAGTGGCTGAGCTTAAAGGGAGGCGGTAATATCATAAGTATAAAGACTATAACGACTACAGAAAAAAAAATATAAATCATAAGTATAAAGGCTGCGTCCGCAAGGTCTTAGCCACGGAGACCGGCAGTTGGCTAGTAGGGGACTAAAAGATCGCTTGACATGACCCTTATATTAAATGTTGGCTAAAAGAGAGATTAAAAGGTTGCTCGACATGTCCCTTATATTAAATGTTGGCTAAAAGAGGGACTAAAAGGTTGCTCGACATGTCCCTTATATTAAATGTTGGCTAAAAGAGGGACTAAAAGGTTGCTCGACATGTCCCTTATATTAAATGTTGGCTAAAAGAGGGACTAAAAGGTTGCTCGACATGTCCCTTATATTAAATGTTGGCTAAAAGAGGGACTAAAAGGTTGCTCGACATGTCCCTTATATTAAATGTTGGCTAAAAGAGGGACTAAAAGGTTGCTCGACATGTCCCTTATATTAAATGTTGGCTAAAAGAGGGACTAAAAGGTTGCTCGACATGTCCCTTATATTAAATGTTGACTAAAAGAGGGACTAAAAGGTTGCTCGACATGTCCCTTATATTAAATGTTGGCTAAAAGAGGGACTAAAAGGTTGCTCGACATGTCCCTTATATTAAATGTTGGCTAAAAGAGGGACTAAAAGGTTGCTCGACATATCCCTTATATTAAATGTTGGCTAAAAGAGGGACTAAAAGGTTGCTCGACATGTCCCTTATATTAAATGTTGGCTAAAAGAGGGACTAAAAGGTTGCTCGACATGTCCCTTATATTAAATGTTGGCTAAAAGAGGGACTAAAAGGTTGCTCGACATGTCCCTTATATTAAATGTTGGCTAAAAGAGGGACTAAAAGGTTGCTCGACATGTCCCTTATATTAAATGTTGGCTAAAAGAGGGACTAAAGGTTGCTCGACATGTCCCTTATATTAAATGTTGACTAAAAGAGGGACTAAAAGGTTGCTCGACATGTCCCTTATATTAAATGTTGGCTAAAAGAGGGACTAAAAGGTTGCTCGACATGTCCCTTATATTAAATGTTGGCTAAAAGAGGACTAAAAGGTTGCTCGACATATCCCTTATATTAAATGTTGGCTAAAAGAGGGACTAAAAGGTTGCTCGACATATCCCTTATATTAAATGTTGGCTAAAAGAGGGACTAAAAGGTTGCTCGACATGTCCCTTATATTAAATGTTGGCTAAAAGAGGGACTAAAAGGTTGCTCGACATGTCCCTTATATTAAATGTTGGCTAAAAGAGGGACTAAAAGGTTGCTCGACATATCCCTTATATTAAATATTGGTTAGTAGAGGGACTGAAAAGATCACTGGACGTCTCCTTTATATTAAAAGGTAGCACCAGAGTAGAATCCGCCTATGTGGAAATGAGTAACTGAAGCAACTCATAATCTCGCACACCGCGTTCGAAGCACAGCTTAGGGCGATTTGGCAGCAGACCACCTTGCGTTGGTTTTAATAAAATGTTATGAGTGCCGGTCGTTCAGAAATCAATGGCAAACTACTTTTTCAGATGTGATTGCGGTGTGTCTCGTTAGGCACCCGTGGGTCAAAACCCTTAGGCCAACACATCCGACTTTTAGCGTGCATTTTTGACCAGGTTAGCATTCCTGGGAGACTCTCACTTTTGTGGTACCGTCCACCTCCCAGCTGGTCAAGTCTGAACAGTCGAAAACTTCACGGTCATATGCCTCAAAGGAAGGCAGGGACAGTCCATAGCATTTTCCGCCAACCTGGGTGGTTTCCATAATTGCAGAGCCGACACATAGCGCTCTGGTGCTGGGCTCACCGAGGGAATCGTCACGTCCTGCTCATGGCTGCTTTAATTCCTCACTTCAGTATATTGGGCATTTTGTTCTCCCCGGGCCGTTCCCGCACAAACCAGACAGGTCTGCAGACGGTATCCACTCAGCGAGTTTTCGAAACGGACATGTGCTTGTCGTTCTGCCAGTCAGAGCTGTTCCAGGCACGGCGGACATTCGGAAAACTACCTAGTCAGAGCTGTTCCGAACAAGAGCGGCATTCGGAAACTGGGTAGTCAGAGCTGTTCCTAGCACGAGAGACATTCGGACGAGACGTTTCACTCGGAAGTAAATGCGTAGTGCCAATTTTTATTTTGCCACCCGTAGGACGGCACTTCCGACTTCGGCGGGCATTTTTAATGAGGTTAGCCTTCCTCGGGTTTCGAGACACGTTAGACTTATTGTTGTGATGTCGCCCACATCTCAGCTGGTAAAGATAGAACGGTCAAAGACATCACGGTGATCCCTCAAGGGAAGGCAGGGGCAGACCATGGGCATTCCCTCGCTATCCAAGGAGGCTTCCATAATTGCAGAGCCGGCACATATTGCTCTGAGACTGGGCTCACCCGAGGAGTTGCCACGTCCTGCTCTTGGCTGCTTTAGTTCCTCACTTCCATGTGTTGAGCATCTCGTTTGCCACTGGTCGCTCAAGCGCACACCAGGAACGGTCAGTCTGCGAGCGACATTCACTAGGTAAGCTTTTGCTTTTGACTTCGGACCACACAATGGATTCGCTAGCCGTGCGTACCATTTCGTGTTATTGAGACGTTTTTCCACCTTTGTCTACACTCTCTATGAGTTAGATACAGACAGTTTTCGTAACCATTTCATTCGACTGGGACACTTTTTCTACACAGAACAAATACTGACAATAGATAACCGTTCATCGATAATGTCACAGTGGTGGGTGAACCGACAGGAACATTGACTAAAAGGATTCGATGCTGCTTGCAGTGACAATGTATAGGCATTGACGGAAGAAGACATCGCAGTGCCTACACTCAGCATACTGTGGGAGTAATTAGCATTTACACTCATGGGCAATTGCCCATAGAAGTGAACATTTAGTGGCTTGTTCGCATCACTTATACTGCACTGATGGGATGCGGAGGTATTGATGTTCCATTCTAACCAAGAGCTCCCTCTATTCACCTTCACGTGAGTCATCCTGGAGGTATACGAGTCTGACCGATTAAGTGATGAATGACACAGGTCTCCGCTATGACGTTGCCTGTTGAGAACTACACAAATTGAACGCTGCGATATAATAAAATGATGATAGACAACCATAACACAAGATTTACACTTACTGCTTGAAAAGCTCGCAGGCATACGAGAAATGGGAGTGCTGTTATCACACAGAGATGGAACCAACTCATTTACATTCTTCCTTGCGTTAATTTCACTGGTGTAAGTTATCGGCCGTCTTTAAGACGATTGATAACTGGCACTATGAAAATCAACGCAAAGCGATCAAAACCCGTGATATCGATCCCTATACTCGGTATGTCCTGATCTGTGAAATTGTGTCTCACTGAGCCCTTAGCTACACTACATAAGAACATTCATCGAATAGGCTGAGTTCTATGGCAAGATTAACGGCAACAGAGGTAGCAGCAGCAGCAAGAACTACAGCAACTGGACTTGTTCCATGTATGGGGACGTCAGTTCTGTAACAGGGTAACATGCTAACCAGTGTCAGATTTGTAATCTGCTCCTAAACTTGTTCTTGAGAAGTTAGTGAAGTAGTTGTCCATTACCTTCCATATGTACACTGATTACTTAAGACCTCCGCCGTGTACAGCAATTTTAGGTTTTCAGAATAAGTGATTTTTCTTGTATACTCTGCTGCTCTGTACTCTGGTGGTCTGTACACTTGTGCATTGAAGAGGTTCTACGCTTATTTCTGTGGACACTGCTGTCCTAGACTGCGTGTTCCACACTCTTGTGCCTGTTAGCCATTGAGCTAAGGTCTTGATGGCGGTCAGTAGACTGTATCCGTGGTCCTTAATAAATATGGACACAAACATTCCTAAAATGCAACAGTTCCAGCAGCCATCTTGCAGTCTGTTAGTGTATTATTGAAAAGAAAAGCTATCTAACACAACTGAGTAGCCGTAGACGATGTTATCTGCTATATTCTTACGCATGTGCCAGCTGATACTTCTGAATGCATTTTCAAAGAGATACTGGATCCTGAAGATCGCCCGCAAACAGAAGTTCTTTAATGGTGAACATAAGGGGAAACTTCTATAACAGAGCAGATAAAGCCAGTGGGAAGAAAGCAAGAATACAGACGGCTGGGGAGTGTGTGGATGACAGAGGTCGACTCCAGGTGAAAGGCAGAATTATCATTAAGCCTATTCTGAGAATTGCACCACTAAAAAGAAGGAACTAGTTGCGTGTTACAAAAGCGTTGAATGCGGGGGAATAGTAGGATCGATGACTTGTTTTCACAATTAATAGACAGAAAAAGAAATAAACAGTCGAATGAACAGACAAACAGACAGACAGATACACAGACAGACAGGCAGACTGCGAGAGAAATCGGCAAACATATTTATGTAGAAATAGACAGACGCAGACATGGATGGATGGATGGATGGATGGATGGATGGATGGATGGATGGATGGATACATGGACACATGAATAGATGGACAGACGGGAGAACGGATAAATAGATAGGCAGATAAATGAAGAGGTGGAAAGATGGAAAGGTGCCTTTTGTGAGAGAGTGTGGACTGGGTGGATGGATAATAGAGAGACAGGTACAGAAAACCAAACAGAAAGAGCGACAAGCTGACTGACTAACTGATTCATTGATTAATTTGTGGGTAGTAAAGGACGTGTAGCCATGTATGCTGTTACAGTCCTGTGTGACTATCAACATAAAAATAAACCACCAGGAAAAAATATAAATGATACTTTCGTTTTTGCTATACTCATTTGTTTGTGTTACACATGTGAGTGCAAGTTCGTTTTGTATTCCTCGTGTTAAAACAACAGAAATGGCCCCGAGAACCACAAGGAACGTAATACTGCTGACAATATGCTGTTAGAATGGCTTTAATTGCAGTTGATGTTTTTAGTTGTGCATTTGTATGTGAAACCAAGATTGACGAGGGTCATATTGTTTCACTGCGGTTTTTCAGCTGTGTTGTTCAGGTTTGTCCGTACCCTAATCAACAAAATAAAAAAAGTAGCCTCGCTTAATGGCATTGGGTTACTGTTGTTCTTTTTCTTCGTCTTCTTCTCCTTTTCATATTCTTTGTCTCCTCCTTCTTCTTCTCCTCCTCCTCCTCTTCATCCTTTCCTCTTCCTCCTCCTCCTCCTCCTCCTCCTCCTCCTTCTTCTTCTTCTTCTTCTTCTTCTTCTTCTTCTTCTTCTTCTTCTTCTTCTTCTTCTTCTTCTTCCTTTCCGAGGGACTGATCTCTAAAGAATAATATTGACCATCATTACTCTTTACTCCCTTCTTCATCTGATAATGTAATTAGTAAATATTCCTTATGGTATTATATGCTGCTTAACCTTTTATATTTTCCACATGCGCCTACCTTTATCTTCCTCTGCCTCTCTTGCCACGTATGTTCCCATATAAAGCTAATTTCACATCCCAGCATTTGTATAGATATTCGGTTATGTGATTTAGACTTGTCTTAGGGATTTGATCAGAGATGCCACAACGCCTACAGTTGTCAATACATCAATACATCAACACGGCAATAATAATAGTAATATTAATCATAATAACTGATAGGAAAATCAATCCTACTTAATGAAACACTATATATGCCTCATCTCGACACAGAAAAATGGCATTTGATTGAATATATATATATATGGAAGCTATGAGGAATCTTAAAAGATATGGAATGAAAACATATCTAACAAACTTATGCAGATATTTATATAACTACAGTGAATATACGGCAAGAACGGAGAACACTCAGAACCCTTCACCATAACTCCTGAGGTTGTGTCACAACTCCACCCCACCGTCACCCCGCCCCTTCTTGTTCATAACTTATATAGACATCATATATAAAGAAACCAGCTAAACAGAGACCGTAACAACACGGCATGAAGAACAGAACAAAGAAGAAGAACCAACGGCAAATTACACCATTAAAGCACTCCTATTTGCGGACGATCTAGCACTAATTGCAAAATCAGAAGCAGAACTACAAGACCACATAAATTGTCTAAACGAAGTGTGTGAGGAACATAACATGAACATTAACATCAGTAAAACAGAGGTAATGACTATGACCAAAGAAGAAAAACACAACAAAGATTCATCTAAAAGAACACCCCCCCCCCCCACACACACACACTCACACACACATACCCCCACCCACCCCACCCCTGAAACAAATAAAAAGTTTCGAGTACTTAGGAAGTATAATATCATCAAATGACAAATTTAAAGAGTTTGAGTTCGAAAATAGATTCAATTAGGCAAACCAACTTATTGGACAAATAGCACCAATACTAAAAAACAAACATGTATCAGTTGATACTAAAAAAAATAGCACTCTACAATACAATCTTCCTACCAACTTTATGCTACCGATCTCAAACCAACACAAAAAAAGGGAGAAAAGACTAACTACAACAATGGAAATAATATTCATGAGAAGAATACTCTACGTATCAAGAAGGGAGAAAATCAGAAATGATTAAATCAGGACTAAAGTTGGGGTTATAGCAGCGCTAAATTTCATTAGGAAACAGCAAGTTAAATGGTTCAGCCACATAACTAGGCTACTAACTAACAGTACACCACAACCAGCAATGATGTATAGACCAAATGGAACTAGAAGAAGAGGCCGACCATGTAAACGATGGACAGAGGGAATAACAGAGTCCATGGGGATCTCTATATATGAAGTCCATAAACGGGCACTCTCCCACTGTTTATGCTTCACATCGACACCGCAATGTACAAGAGAAACGAGATGAGATGATGATGATGATGATGATGATAATAATAATAATAATAATAATAATAATAATAATAATAATGTAGTGATCTGTCAAATGCTGACCTTTCCCCCATAATAATCCGTCTCCATAATTTCTTTGACTGCTATAGTTTTCAGAATCCCCCTGTCGTGCTTGCTCAGCGGCGGAGTTTTCATCACTCACTTCTAGCCACCTGTAAAGAAGGTAGTCCGCGATATTTCTGTCCTTTATAGCAGTACAACGGGTCGGGGATCGTACCCACTGATTTTATTAATAGACCATATTCTAACCATCGCGAACTTGGGACCAAGACCAACAACTATCTGTCGGCTGCTTTCAAGATCAATCCGACACCTACTGAATGGTAAGTAACTGACTCTTGTACACGCCTTAAGACCACGCTTTGGGCATGTGGTTCCAGGCCCAATTTTATAGGCCATTCGTCATTCGGAGATGTGCTCAGTATCACGCCGGCTGCCTCCACTTCCCAAGATATTTCCTGGTACAGGGTGTATTTTTAATGACTGTGCAGTGTTTAAAAATATTGCCGGTCCAAGTTTTGTATTTATCTATTATGTTGCATGAACTTTACAGAGGGTGAATACAAAACTTGGACAGGCAATATTTTCAAACACTGCACAGTCATTAAAAATACGCCCTATACCTATTTGAAGCTGAGTCGACAAGGGAGCCCAGATGAATTTTAAAAATTCAAATCCGCCCCACTGCTGATAGAACTGACGATTAACGGATAGGAATGCGATCGTTTAGCCACTCCGCTATCGTCTCTTCCCACCCACATCATGATTTCATATTAACTTGTTTGAGGAGCTACAGGAGCACTGCACCTTGCCCAAGTATTCTCCCTGGGCTCGATAAGGGAATAAGATACCATTACCCTTTTACCCTGTCATTAATACATATTGTATACGAATTAAAAGTTAGTTGCATGTCCACAGGACGTCGTAGACAACGCCAGCATTATCTTTGCCTTCTGTGACTTCCCGGATAGTTTGCGTTCAGTCGCTTTTCATTGCTTACTGAACAAACGGCACTTGTGCTATTTTATGATGGCAAACGCGGGGCGGTTTGTATCCAAATCGCCCGCAGCAGTTTTTCGAGCTTTGCGTGCGGAATTGCGAACTGCATCCGTTACATCGCCACAGAGTTGGCTACAGTGCTCTACCTATCCATATTATTTTCTTTTCGCTCTCATGGGCGCACCCCCCCCCCCCCCCTCCCCGCGAGAGGGTTCCCTCACCGGTTGTATTAGCCAATCCCCGAGCTTCTGGCTTTATTGACCTTTATTTAGTCAGTTGACCCTGTTAACCACTACATTCGGGTTATTCCATCCACGGATAGCCGCTCAAGCAAGGATATAGATAAGTAACCTTAATACTTTCATGTAGTGTCTTTCGTGTATTTAAATATTGAGCATAACCCACTACTGGCAACGCTGATCGTATTCTGGTATGAACCTAAGGCCTATCCACGTCAATATGGAAGCACTATACTCGAGTTTCGCTCTCGTTTGAGCTCGTCAGTAGTGCATATCCCTGACCGGATCCGGAAACAAGCCCCGGATCACTGGCGTGTGAAGCGGGTGTGTAACCACACGGGACACGCTGGACACGCCAAATTATCATAACAGAATATTATAACGTTACCCATCGTAGGCTATGCTCAAGATTGCCCAATCGCCGCGACTGACGTCCGTCAATCGATGTGGACTCGAACGATCAGGACTTCTCACTGGCAAGGAACACCAGGCCTCCTACAATCCAGTGAGCAATAATCAAATTGATTATTTGGTTGTTTCGGGATTTGATTTTTTGGCTCCGAAGGTTGTGGGTTCGATTCCGGACCGCCTCCTTCGGTTCACGAGTAAAATTTTTCGGAGACTCCTGTGGGTCGTTGCCAGAGCTACGGTGCGAGCTTTCCGCACTGTGGAAAGAGACCGAGTCATATGGGATAAAACCCGGTGCAATGAAGTCGACCCTTTCGACTTTTAAGCGACTTGTTTTTTAAATATGCAATCAAGAAACTACTGCTAACCCTTGAACTAATCACTGAGAATTACAATGGAGAAGATACTGTTAAACCATGAACTAATCACTGAGATATGAAATCAAGACATTACTGCTAAAACATAAACTAATTACTGAGATATACAAACAAGAAACTACTGCTAAATCATGAACTAATCACTGATAAATACAATTTAAAAAAAAAAATCTACTGCTAAACCACGATCTAAGACTAGAGAAGGAGTAAAGCGTTTGTTTCTATTTCCGCCTCTGGTTTGTAAACACCTTGTTCGTGTCTAAAGTTTTACAAAATAAGAAAAGAATGGAATGACACACTCTCCAACCCCTTCTCCCGGATCATGATGTATTGGATGGCACGTCTATCCTTCTACGATCTTCTTATTCTGCGTTCGTCGGGATTGTTGTTTTAGACGTAATTGCGTTGTTACTGCTTACAGCAGAGCTGCGATATTTGCACCTTTCAGCCGACACATCTGACTTCTTCAGGCATTTGTTGGCCAGGTTACCATCCCGGGTTCCTTCTTGGATAAGAAATTCAACTTATGCGTGTTTCGTAGTTATAAATCCCTCAGCAGTTGCAAATCAAAAAGGGGAGGTCATTTAGGCTAAAATTAGAAAACTACCAAAGATAAATGTTTACAATACGTAGGATTCATGTTTACACATTTTATGTGGAATTTCACACCCCGAATTATACTTCTGAGAAATACAGTCAAGAAACTCTTGTTAAACCAGGAACTAGCCACTGAAAATGACAATCGGGACACTATTGCTAAATCATGAACTATCAGTGAGAAATGTAACCAGAACCCTAAAGATAAAGCTTGAATCTTCCCATCTGTTCTACTGCTGATGCAGTCTTTTTACCTGTTCAACTGTTCAACAATTTTTCGATCTCATCAATTGCTGATATAAACTTCCCACCTGTTCAGATATTAGTATATTATTCCAATAACTTCAGCTGTTGATATATTCTTCCCATCAGTTCAGCTATTCGTATAATCTTCCCATCAGTTCAACTGTTCATATAATCTTCCCATCAGTTCAACCATTGAAATCATCGTCCTATCAGTTCAACTGTTGAAATAATAGTCCCATCACTTCAACCGTTCATATAATCTTCCCATCAGTTTAACTGTTCATATAATCTTCCCATCAGTTCGACTGTTGATATATTCCTCCCATCAGTTCTACTCATATACTCTTCCCATCAATTCAACTGTTCGTATAATATTCTGTCGTGTCCTCCTTTAAAGTGTCGTCCCTGGAGTGAAGAGAGTCAACACCCACATTCTAATATTTTACTCTTTTTCAATATCTTGGAGAATCCACCAGCTTCCGTCCAACACACTCCATCAGCCTATGGACACCTTTTCCTATCACTCTCTCACTGTCGTACTATGCCCCCTCTCATAATTCCCCAACGCAACATACTCAACAACTCTTGCTTCTAAAAATTAATAAAGATTAATTTATTAAAAGAAAAGTGTGACGTATATGAGACGTGTGTGCGAAGAAAATGTGTGTCGTGTATTATAACATAAATGTATGTGTCATCTTTCAAAGTTCAGGATCATAGTGTACACATCATGGCAAGGATCACACGACATCATTCGAGTCAGTACGATAAACCTCACCGAAGTCGTATCCTTCTCTCCATACATGTCCTCCTCCAGGAACTCTGATGACCATGAGATCTGAATCCCATGTAAATATAATCCGTGGAAAAAAACTATTATAGTTCCTAACACAACTGTTCCTAATAGTTTATAGAAACTCCGGCTTCATAATTCCGGCGCAGTGAAACAAACATGGAACCCTGTCCTATGAACAAGACTTTTTGTCTCTTGCTAAATGTTCGCTAGTTCTCACTATTAAACAGTCAATGTATCTAGAATATAATGGCTTGCTTTATTCACTAGATATAGTCTGAAAGTTCTGATTTCCTTGATACGTGGAACAACTAAACTTCAATGTTTGGTTTCATCTACTGTGAACATCAGTCCCTACTGATCTAGTTCCACATGGGCTGAACCTCCATCACTTCAGGTGTGTTAACGATTGGTATTCACTCATGTAGGATACATATACCATTAGACTCCACCGAGCAATGTGTATTAACTTCTTCCGTTGCGAAAGTTGCTGGCCCATCTCTCTACATCATAATTTATCCGGGATCGGATGTTACATTGGGTCCGGGTTCTTCATTCCAACCAGAGGAACCTGTAAAATAAATCATATAACCGGTGATAGCCTCCCCGTCACTGATCTCTATTAGATGATCGTGGGCCATCGGCCTCGCTCAGAAAATACAGTGAACCTGTCAGGGACAGATGAACTGACCACATAGGTTATCATCAAGCCAAGACAAGAAAAAAAAAATCAGCAAACAGAATGCGGAACCCCCCCCCCCCCCCCCCCCACCAGGGAGCACCACTGTAATATCCCAATTATTTCTCATTACTCAATTCTCAACTAGTAAAGCTTATCAACACTTCACTAATCTATTAACAACTAACAGAGCCAAGTATCACTTCCCTACTCTAGCTAGTTTTCCACTAACAGTGCTAATCATCACACTTGGTTTTAACAAGGCTACAGCCTATATTAATTAGAACGAATATTATAATAGGTTATACCTTACGGCACTGCAGTTTACACTAAATTACATCTAATGGTAGCCATACAGGCTCGTGTAAACTAAATCAAATATCTCCTTCACACGTTAGATGTTCTAACTGCTGCAGTGACAAGCATGTCTGCCTAGATCCACATTTTCAAGTTCCCCTAGTTGGTCCCAACTCGGGTTTTTATGGCAACTCCTAAAGTTGATCACGTGACATTTTCCTTTATGCCCGCACAGGTGGCATATTGGGCACCCTCCCTTGTCAGGGATCCATCCTCCCTGGCTCCATTAATGTTAGATTTGTCATCACTGGTTTTGACATCCAAAACAATCTAGAGAGTTACTGTACAGTTCCAACAAAGGGTTTCGATACCAAGCTGCCAATCATGGCTTTCCAAACAACCTTACATTGTGCACGTGACGTTGTTGATGTCCTGCAGGTGTTCCACTGTTTCCAATAACAAGCCCTCAACTTTCTGTCATGTGGTGACAGTCAAATCCGCCATTCCGTTTGATGTCGGGCAATACCAAATGACAGTCTGACCGTTTTCTCCCTAGTCGGGCACTTCCGACCTGTTGATAAACTGTCAATCTTCTGTTCAGTGGTGACAATCCCAGCCGCCATATCGCCTGATGTCCGGAACTATAAATGACAGACAGTGCTGTTCCATGTGATTCTATCTGTTATTGAACTGTCAACGCGGTGTCTGATTCAGCGCACTCACTTCCCAATGTTTACTATTTGCTGCCCCGATGTAACTCGTGCAGCTGTATTTACTCTGTTAGTTAAAATCGCTGTGGCCTAGAAAATATCCCATTAATCAAACTTCTGTATTTTCATTATCTGGTTAACTCATGGCGATCTCGTGACATATTCCCATCAGTTCAACTCTTCATATAATCTCACCATCAGTTCAACTGTTCATATAATCTTCCCATAATTTCAACCATTGAAATCATCGTCCTATCAGTTCAACTGTTGAAATAATAGTCCCATCACTTCAACCGTTCATATAATCTTCCCATCAGTTTAACTGTTCATATAATCTTCCCATCAGTTCGACTGTTGGTATATTCTTCCCATCAGTTCTACTCATATACTCTTCCCATCAATTCAACTGTTCGTATAATATTCCCATCAGGTCAACTCTTCATATAAACTCCCCATCAGTTCAACTGTTGAAATCATCGTCCCATCAATTTAACTGTTGAAATCATCGTCCAATCATTCTACTGTTCATATAATCTTCCCATCAGTTTAACTGTTCATATAATCTTCCCATCAGTTCGACTGTTGGTATATTCTTCCCATCAGTTCTACTCATATACTCTTCCCATCAATGCAACTGTTCGTATAATATTCCCATCAGGTCAACTCTTCATATAATCTCCCCATCAGTTCAACTGTTGAAATCATCGTCCCATCAATTTAACTGTTGAAATCATCGTCCAATCATTCTACTGTTCGTATAATCTTTCCTTCAGTTCAACCAATGATATATTTTCCCCATCAGTTCTACTTTTCGTATAATCGTTCACGCCTGCCGTCTACCTTTCTTTGTAGCATGTTTTCGTAAGAGTTATTCTTTCATGTAACAGGTCCTATGCCGTCTCCCAGGCCTAGGGGTTAGCGACTTTCTCCGCAATCCCGTATATCCACGTGAGGAACGTAACTTGCGCGAGAACAATTTTTTTTCGGTGACTTAGGGAAGAAATACAAACTAGAATCAACTCTGGAAATAAGATATACTATGCACTACAACATCTACTAAAATCAAAGGCGCTATCTCGTAACACCAAAATCACAATATACAAAACACTGATCAGACCAGTTGTGCTGTATGGCTCTGAAACCTGGAGTACAACGAAAGGAGACGAAGCCTTGTTACAAACCTTTGAGAACAAAATTTTAAGACGCATCTTTGGACCCATTAGGGATACACAAAGTGGAGAGTGGAAAAGAAGAAGTAACAAAGACATTTATGATTTGTTTAAGTCCCCGCTAATCACTGGTATCATGAAGGCTAATAGACTACAATGGCTGGGGCATATAGAAAGAATGGAAGATAATAGGGAAACAAAACTCGCTTACACTCAGGAAATAAATGACCGTAGACCCCGAGGTAGACCAAGAAGGCGGTGGAGAGATAATATACATACAGACCTACAAGCACTTGGAATCAACGACTGGCAAGAGAAGGTCCACCAGAGAGACGAATGGAGACAGATTGTATTTGCAGCAAAGAACCTCAATGGCTCGGAATGCTGAAGAAGAAGAAGAAGACTTAGGGGTATGTGAGCCGGCCGCTCAGAAAGCAATGGCAAACTACTAAGCGTAATCTTGCCAAGAAATCAACAATCAGCTGAAGGATGCTGATGTTGACAGCGATGCCCTGTAAAGAATATGCGAACAAAACCAAAAAAACAGGTCCTATGCAAGACGTCATTCTCTTAAAGGTCAGTCGGATAAAACAACAGATGTATTGCCAGATCTCCCGCTTTATCCTCGCCCATGCCCAATGTGTCTTTAATGACCCATGTCCACGGTCGTTCGGACCTTGCCCCTTCTTCCAGGAACCTGACTAGCACCTTGCCGTCTTGACAGACGATTGTTTGCAAAATGGAGATACACCTCTCCATAACACAAAACCTGGGCTGAGTTTAGAGACCATGTGTTGCCCATGCAGTATGGTCCCTCTCTCGTCCCGACCAAAGTTGAGGGGCTAGTCTGCCCAGCCATGGCATTTAGTCTTTAGGTTGCATTTACTCGAACTAGGGTAAAGCGTGTACCCTTTCAATTGCACTCCTCCGCTCAAAGCCGTTGGCACAATGTGGGGTGTCAAGTTAAGTGAGCGCCACCCAAAATTCGGTGCTAACAGATAGCAGGTAGTATCGTCTACTCTCATACGATAGCTCAGTCTTATCTAAGACTGGCACTCTTCCAGGAACCATGTCTTCAATAATTATCCTTTCCAATACAGTGTGACGTGTTGTATGGCCAAGCTACTGCCGTTTAGGAGACAAGATGATTATAATGAGCCAGTTCTCTTCTATTTTCAGATACTGTAGAAGTCTGTAAATTTCTTCATCTTCATCCACAGTTTTCTAAGAATGTTTCTGTAACCTTTAATTTCAAATACCCCAATGTTCTTCTTTATTAACTGCGAAATGGTCCATGAAACACACCAGGATTTTGCTACAGGAATGGTGCATGTTCTCATAACGTTAAAGACTGATGTTTTGTTGATGTTATATCATAGGCAGGATGTTGTCTTGTTATCCGCTCGGAGTATTATATTTTCGAGATTTAATCTCCTCAAGCAATTTACATTTTTCATCTCTAGTACATTTAGGTCCTCTAAAAAGTACTGGAGAGTTTTGGTCATAGACCATAACTTTAGGAAGGGAAAATCCCAACTGCACCTCCCCGCGGTAGAGGATGGAAACACACCACTGTGTGGCTAACACAGCTCTGGGGACCGAGTATCCACCGGAATAAGTGGACAACTCTACAGCTGAGCAGAGCAGGGCACTCACTTGTCCTGACAGTCGGAAATGGCTGTCAAAGGCAGAGTTAAAAGACCACCGTGTGAATGTGGAAGGCAAGGGGAAACCACCACATTATCTTCCCAAGATTTCATGGCGACACACATTTCAGAAATAGTGAACGACGTTAATGGCTGTCTTAGGACATCCTCGTCCGGTAGGGACAATCTTGAGCCACAGGTGATACCAGACCGTCATCCAGCTACTGATGGCAAAACTAAAACAATAACTAAACTAAATAAATTTAGAGTAGGAACGTGGAATGTTAGGACATTAAATGAGCTAGGAAAGTTAAACAATGTTCTAAGAGAAATGGAAAACATGAAAATGAATATACTAGGCATAAGTGAGATGAGATGGAAGGGATCTGGCAAAATTATAACCGACAAACACACAATAATTTATTCTGGAGGGGACACACATGAAAAAGGTGTAGGAATAATATTTGATGAAAATACAGCCAAATCTATGACTGGATACTGGTGCATTTCAGATAGAGTTATAATGGTCAAAATCAAAGGCAAACCAATAGATATAAATATTATACAAGTATATGCACCAACAACAAACAGTAGTGATGAAGATATACAAAACTTTTACGATGAAGTTGAAATGGCAATAGCCCAAATTGGATCACAAGAAATAAAAATAATACTGGGGGATTTTAATGCAAAAGTAGGAAAGCGAAAAATAGAGGATATAGTGGGGAATTACGGTTTAGGTACAAGAAATGAAAGAGGAGAGAAAATAATAGAATGGGCAAATATTAATGATATGATAATTGGAAACACATGGTTTAAACACCATAAAAGACGACTATACACATGGAAAAGCCCTGATATGAAAATACGCAACCAAATTGACTACATACTTATTAATAAAAGATTTAGAAATGCATTAATTAATGTAAAGACAATGCCTGGTGCTGACGGTAACAGTGATCATGTACCACTATGTGGACAAATAAAAGTAAGATTTAAGAGAGGGGGAAAAATGGTTAAAAACTTGAGATCTAATAAAGAGGTTCTGAAAGTAGATAAAGAAATTCAAGAACAATACAGAGTGACTGTGAAAAATAGATACAATGCAATAGCTAAAATTCAGAGTATAGATGAACAATGGGAAATGTTAAGGGACTCCATTCATCAAACTAGCAAAGAAATATTACCGGAGAGGAGCCAAAAAGCTAAGAAAAAATGGATGAATGAAGAAATCTTAAGGTTGATGGACAAAAGGAAACAGAATAAAAATGACAAACAAGAGTATGCTAAGATAAATAAAGAAATAAGAGATAAATGTGTGAAGGCAAAAGAAAGTTGGTTAAATGAGCAATGCAGAAAAATTGAATTAAATTCCATTAAAGATCAAAAAAGTATGTACAGACAAATCAGCGAGCTCACAGGAAGAAAATAAGAATAAATACAGGGTGTTTGAAATCAAAAACAGGACAGACTTTATTGGAGGAAGGTGCTATAATGAAGAGGTGGAATGAGTATATAAGAGAATTATATAATGGAGAAAGGGAAGAATTAACAGAAGAAAGTAACTTAGAAGGCCCACCTATTCTAAAAGAAGAAGTCGCTGATGCTATGAAACATATGAAGAAAGGAAAAACAGCTGGGCCAGATGAAATCACAGTAGAAGAATTAGACGTACTGGGAGAATTTGGGGTAGATATATTAACCAAAATGCTGAATGATATATACAACAGTGGATATTTACCGAGCGATATGCTGAAATCTGTATTTATAGCAATACCAAAGAGACCAGGCGCACTTGAATGCGAAGATTTTCGTACAATTAACCTCATAAACCATGTCACTAAGATTCTACTCAGAATTATAATGAGAAGATCAAGAAAGAAAATAAAAATGGAAATTAGTGAAGAACAGTATGGTTTTATGGAAGGAAAGGGTACAAACAATGCAATATATATATTACGAACACTAATAGAAAGATCAATAGAGAAACAAAGAGACATATATTTATGCTTCGTAGATTATACTAAGGCATTTGATAAAGTAAAACATGATGAGCTGATTAAAATGTTGGAAGATATCAACATTGATGGGAAAGATTTAAGAATAATAAAACATATATACTGGAACCAAGTAGCAGCAATTAAAATGGGAAATAAAGAGGGTAGTTACTAACAGATAAAGCTAGGAGTACGACAGGGGTGTGTCTTGTCACCCGATCTCTTCTCCCTGTATAGCGAAGTAATAATGAGAGAGATCAAAGAGAAGCCAGGAATACTAATCGGAGGATATAATATAAACAATATACGCTATGCAGATGACACAGTATTGGTAGCGGATAATGCAACAGACCTACAACAATTGTTGGACAGTGTAGTAACAGAGAGTGCACAGAAAGGACTGTCCTTGAATATCAAGAAAACAGTAACAATGGTGATATCAAAGAAAATGGGGACGCCAAAATGTGACATAGAAATAGAAGGGGAAATTCCAACCAAGTGGATAATTTTAAATACCTAGGGGCACTTATAACATCAGATGGAAGATGTACAAAAGAGATTAAGAGCAGAATAGGGCAGGCAAAGACAGCATTTCAGAAAATGAAGAGTATCTTATGCAATAAGTCGCTATCAATGAATGTAAGAAAGAGAGTACTAAAATGCTATATAGAACCAGTTTTGCTGTATGGCAGCGAATCTTGGAATGTAAATGAACAAATTAGGAAGAACTTAGAAGCAACAGAGATGTGGTTTTTAAGACGAATGTTGCGAATTCCTTGGACTGCCAGAGTAACTAACAACGATTGCCTGAAAGAGGCTAATGAAACTAGAACACTATATACAACAATAAGAAAGAGACAAACATCTTTCTTTGGTCATGTGATGAGAAGAGAGGCATTGGAGAACATCGTGACAACTGGAAAGATCGAGGGGAAGAGAGGCAGAGGCAGACCAAGAGAAATGATGCTGGACGGACTGAGACGGTGGCATGGAGGAATATCATCAGCAGAGTTGATCCAGAACACCAAAGACCGAGATCTGTGGAGAGCCATGAACGCCTATGCCAGCCGGCACGGCACTTGATGATGATGAGTACATTTAGAGCACCGGTGTTTTCTTTTTTCTCTTTCCATGAACTTCGCCCCAGTTTCTATATACCGAAATATATACGGCCACATTAATTCAATCTCCTTACTGCGTGCGTACTAATCTTCACAGCTTCCGGCAGCAAGTTTATTTCTGACCAGTAGCAACGTATCTTAATCCAAAACAGAAATGTCCATTTGTCGCATCCATATGTAAAAGCAAGATTGCAAGATAGTTTGCTGTCCACGGTGTGTCCCTAGAAAGATAATTTCTGATTTCCATATTCATTTACATTTTACTTGTACAGCCGGTTGTGCTTTCCAACGCTATCCATTATTGCTTCTTCTTCTTTTTCTTCTTCTTCTTCTTCTTCTTCTTCTTCTTCTTCTTCTTCTTCTTCTTCTTCTTCTTCTTCTTCTTCTTCTTCTTCTTCTTCTTCTTCTTTTCTTCTACTGCTGCTACTTCTTCTTCCTTTTCTTTTGCCTTGTATTACCTAATGGAGCATAGGCTTCCTATCTTTTGTTGTCCTCTTTATCTCGTTCTATGGCCTCCATATAGTATTGATCCATGTCTATAAATCTCTTCTCTGTATTAGGTATCGGTCTCTTTTGTGGTTTGCCCTGTGGGTTACAGAGGTACTTTCTAGTTATATTATCAACAGGTTTCCTCGGTGCCTGTAACTATTATGTGTCATTCCTCCTTTCCCCCACTCATCTTTTAATTCGTTTGAATCTATTTAGATGTTTTCCCTATACTTGGCATTAGTGATTCTCTCATACCAGTTTAGTATTTCTGTTCTACACAGGCACAATTTAATAAATGTTTGTAGTTTATTAGTAGTTGTTTTAGTCGTTCTCCGTGCCTCTAATTTATACAGTAGTCCTGCTTAGGCGTTTTAGTTAAATGTTCGAAGTTTAGTACTAATTTTAATTTTTGTTGACTTTCACAAATATCCTAGTGCTATGAAAGCATCCATTGCCTTTTGACTTTCACAAATATACTAGTGCTATGAAAAAACCCATTGCCTTTTGACTTTCATAAATATCCTAGTGACATGAAACCATCCATTGCCTTTTGACTTTCACAGATATAATACTGCTATGAAAACATCCATTGCGTTGTGACTTTCACAAATATACTAGTGCTCTGAAATTACCCATTGCCATTTGACTTTCATAAATATCATAGTGCTATGACAACACCCATTGCCTTTTGACTTTCACAAATACAAATATGCTTCTGCTATGGAAGCACCCATTGCCTTTAGACTTTTACAAATATCCTAGTGCTATGAAAACATCCATTACCTTTTGACTTTCGTAAATATCCTAGTGCTATGAAAGTGCCTATTGCCTTTTGACTTTAACAAATATTCTAGTGCTATGGAATCACCCATTGCCTATTGACTTTCACAAATATATAGTGCTATGAAATTGCCATTGATCTTTGAATTTAACAAATTTAATAGTGCTAGGGAAGCACCCATTGCCTTTTGACTTTCACAAATATTCTAGTGCTATGAAAGTGTCCATTGCCTTTTGAATTCAGTATGTCCCCCCTATTCTCCCATCATCTTTGTTTACATTGCATCCTAAATACGCGCACGATTCCTTTTTTTTTTTAAATGAAGTTTCTTCAAGGGATATTATGTAACGTTCCCTTTGATTTATTATGTTTATCTTTGCCTGTTTCGAGTGAATTGTTACACACAATTTTTATTTACAGTCTTTGTTTTATAAATTCAATTGATATATCAGATATGATGCGTGTTATAACTTGTTTCAATAATGCACATCACACTTGACAGTACCCTGCAGAACGCCAATCCCATCGCCAAAACGACTCTCGATCCGTCGGCTGTTCTCCTGCCTCATAGCTGACCCATGTCCTGGGTTTCACACCGGTTGAAATTTGTGCTCTGCCCGATGACTTAGGCAGACTGCTCTGCTGAAAGAATACCAAGGCATGTGCGAGAGAAGCCAGTGTAATGAAGCTCTTGCGTTCAGTCCCTTGCTTTAGACAAGCTACAGTTTATCTGGCTGAGCAGTATTGGTGGCCATGTTGTGAAAGGAATGGGTAAGGCTAGTCAGTGAAAAGGTGGGGTTCATTGGAAAAATGAGACGAATGTCTGGGTTCTTTACCAAAACAGATGTCATAATCGAAGAATGCTCTTGTTCCAAAACTCTGATATGCATGTGGGATGGTGTATCACAACCGCCACGGCTTGCCAGCAGATAATTATCACGACATACCGCTACAGTATAGTGCTATTGTCTTTTGTGCAACTTAGCTTTGTTATAACTGGTTTCTATTTATGTAAAAGAATATAATTCATAATTCACTGTCCCTATGACTGTCCCGTTAGAGACACAGATTATCAACACTTCCTACTGCAGAAATATTGATTCTTACAATTGTCATGGCAAAGATAGCTTTTTCGCAAGATGACAACTATTAAAAGACACCATAAAAATGTCAACTACAGTAAGAAAATGTGTTAGTGTTATATTGAACCTGTACTGTTGTATACACGTTCAGCTTTAATAATAAACAGACACGCTAAGAAACATCCAATTTTTTTTTTTTTTTTTAATAGGTACAATTAATGTACCGCCAAATATTTATTTTAGACGCAACATCTAATGACAAACAATTTCTTGTTGTGATTTCTGATGATACTTCAAAGAATAATCTGTACCAACAGAAAAACACAAGGTACCGGCGTTCAAGAAGCAAATGTTACGCTATCTCACACAATCACCAGAGTCGTGGATTAACTGTATGTTCTTGTCTCGACTGTACCCCCTGGCCAAGTCATCCAGGTATTTACTTCTCTATTTTCCCCTTGTTCATTTTCCCTCAATCATGCCATTTAGTCACCAAGTTCTTCAATTCATTTCTTCTCTTAACGTGTCCAAAGAATTGTGACTAAGTCTAATTTCTCTAATCAGTTTACGGATTCTTTTTGTTTCTTCTAGGACTTAGTCATTGTTTTTTCTGTCTGTCCAATGTATTCTTTGAATATTTCACAAAAATTACATTTCCACAGCCATTAGATGTTTTTCAGCTTGTCTGTTCATTGTCCTTGCTTCAAATCCATACAAAAGAACAGGTTCTAGGGAAATTAAGCTAGACAATCAAGATTGTTTCGTCACAGTATGGGACAATAAATGTGAAAACTTAGCTATAACCGAAAACTTAAAAAGGGGGGGGGGGGGGGCACTGGGGAAGATAAGGCATAAAATGGCTTTGTCAAGTGGCATAATCGGGACATGAACCCAGACCTGGTTCAAGAACCATGCTTGTGGGCATGCATCAAAATTATCAGGGTTGTTTCTTACGGCCTAAATGTGAGGCAGGTTCGTGTACTTCACTCCCACAATGTGAAATACGGAAGAGAAATACCACGGCCACCAAAGTCAACATTCCTTTGGCTTCATGAACTGCATTTCACCTAGAATTAACTAACGATGCCAAGAACATGTCTGGTATTTACAGGTACCCCCTTCTGTTATTTCAATAAGGTGTCTTCAGACACGCAGAATTGTGGCTGAACACTCTAGAAAGACCTTCACGTTTGCCATTCTATAGTTCACGTCAGCGTCATAGGATGACTCTTTGAATTGTCACTGTGAAGCCGGGAAGCAGTGGCTTCACATAGCGTAGCCAAGGAACTCTTGACTTGTCAGCAACGTCTGTCTGTGTGGTATTACTAGGTATCTCTTATCTTTATTACCTTCAGAGGCCGCGTCTCAAAAATGTGCCTGCTTACTGAATAGTTCGCTGGAAAGTTTAGACATGTTATTCTCAATTCTTGTCTTTGTTTTGTTTTTGTTTTTTTAAATCTTTTGGCGTCCTCTCATGTTTTTCTTCCATTTTAGTATAAATCCTTTTTTATCGATATTCGAAGTTTTGTAATTACCTATCTTTCGGTCTGTCTGTACGTCTGTCTGTCTCGTCTGTCTATCTATTCTGTCAGCGTGCCTGGCTGTCTGTTTACTTATCTACCTACAACCTACAATATATGAACACTGTGGGTTTGTAGGGTACACTAAATGCTGTGTATATGCTGAGAACATTAATTTAACGTTCTATAGAAGTAAACAAAGACATACATCTTTGCTTTTTTGACTTCACAAAGGCTGTTGATAAAGTAAGACCTGTCAACATGATGTAGATGCTTATAGACCTGTAAAAACCATATATTGGAAACAACAAGCAACCATAAAGAATGATAATGAAGTAGATCAATATCAGCCTTTTAAGAGAGGTGTGCGACAGGGATGTGTAATGTCTCCAGATCTGTTTTCCCTATACAGTGATAATATTTTCAGAAATGTAGAAGATACATAAGGAAATACCATTATTATATATGTTGATACTACAGTATTGAATGCAGTCAATGAGCAGGATCTGCAACGTTTAGTAGATGCGTTGTTGCATGCATTAAACATAATGGCTGTGCACATGTGGTGTCTGAGGGAAATGCAAAGAATAACATCGACAGACCAAAAACCTATAATCAAATTCTACAAGAAACAAATTAACACCGTAAACTTATTAGAGAAATTACACGTAGACAGTCACAATTTTTGAGAAGAAACTATTTGGAGAATTTGGTGACAACTGGCAAGATTGAATGGCAAAGAACAAGGGAAAAGCAGAGGAGTAAATACTTGGATTGCTTGGCCACGTGGTATGGTCGAGACAAGAACACTCAGCTGAGCCACGACTTTGGTTATCCCGAGAGTTGTTAAAACATGACCGCCCACGCTTATCGGCATGGCACATGATGATGATGATGATGATGATGATGATGATGATGATGATGATGATGATGATGATGATGATGATGATGATGATGATGATCTATCTACCAGTCTAATTACATACCTATCCTTCTGTTTAGATATCTATCTATCTGCAGGCTTGTCCATGGCTCATATTTTTCTGTCCCATCCAATCTCATGGTAATTTATGCCTGTCCCATCCCATCCCATCCCATGGGATTCCGATTGTAATGTTAATATGGAATACAGTTCAGATAAAATTATGAAATTTATGAAAGTTTAGGTTTAGTGTCTACTAAATAAGACTATATGTGCAAAGAGATATGTAAAACGACAGAATTTATTAATTTTAATATTCAAGAGTATTTTATAAAAACAAAGTTTAAACTAAATATGACAATTCAGTGTCATTCTGACTGACACTCTCATTCTGTTTCTGAGTCACTCTGCTCATTCAGCACATTATCAATTTCCTGCAGATCGACTGTTTCCAATAATTCAATTAATCCAGGTAATCCCTTAACCATTTCCACAATTCTGATCTTACATGCAAATCTGATATACACAGAGTTTATAACGAGAGCTAGTAACATTCGTTTTCGTAACTTACTCAACAACAATCCAGCTTCACTAAATAAGTGCTCTACTGCTGCTGATGACACTTTTTAATTTATTATACATCGCTGTCAACACCAGCATTTTACAGCTGTTGTTGATATCTTGACAAGATTTCGCCCAGTAGTGTGTCATTGCTTCCCGACCGCCCGCCTCACATACCAACGTAAGTAACCAACTGGTATGGCCAAAACAATCTTCGCACTTGCTTTTAGAAGTGGAAATCTATGTTCATTTTCCCAATAATTTAATGGTTGTGAAGTTGGTTGCCGTAACTTTTGAAACATGGTGACTTCATCTCAAGACATTTGTTTCTGAGGTCATCAAACTTAAGTGCTTTGTTTGGAGGAGGATAAAAATTATTAGTCAAAATCACTTTTCGGCTTTTTTTCTACAATTCCTGCTACTTTACATACATCAGATGATTCAGAAGACCGATTTAAATCCTTGCTGAATGAAATAACAGCTGGAACAACAGACTTAGAAAAAGTGATCCAATCATTGGCCCATTTATTGGTGTCCACATTCCCTTTCTTCTTAGTAACAACTGACTTAACCATGTCTTCTATATTTGCTGGTGCAGGTGCTGGTTTTTAATTCATTCATAAACCAAAGCGTTAAAACATTACTTAATCTCCGGATACAAATGAACATGCAGATAATTTTGTTTTTAAACTAAAGGGGAGTCACTATGAACATTACACATAACGTTTAGGAGTATGACTGACGAATAAGTCACTAAAAACATCGTTCATAACGTTTAGGAGTAGATCTGACTGCGACAAAGAAGTCATTGTAAACATCGTTCATAACTATTTGAAGTAGATCTGACTGTGACGACTGAGTCACGGTAAACATCGTTCATGACTTTTAGGAGTAGAACTAAGGGCTCCTGAACGAGGCTGATAGGGAGATCGGGTCGTCTTGTTGTGGCACCAACCTATACACCGATGATGAAAACAAGAAAGCGAACCTAGAGAAATACGGTCAGCTGACCGGGAGGGGCGGGGGATTGAGACTGCACTTGAACTCTCCGCCTTTGCATACATCGAGTCCTTATAAGGACTGAACTTGACCGGGACCAGCCCCGGCGAGGACAACACAAGAAACAACAAGCACGTAGTAGTGCTAATAGAGACAAAAAAAAACGAAAGACTGCGGAACCTAGTAGGCCCGGCCAAGGACCAGTTTTTTATCAGGACCAGCATAAGACAGAAAGAAAATAACTTTATTCGACGAACAGAGAGGAATGAACCAATAAAACCAATATGAATTAGAACTAACAGTCCACACAATCACGGATCTCAACAATAACCACCGCTGAGGTTGCATGTTAGACAAGACCGAATTCGGCATTGTTTGTTTTAAATTGGAAATGAAATTAGGAGTAGAACTGACTGCGAAGGTTGAGTCACAATAAACAGCGTACATAAGGTTTAGGAGTATCACTGACTGCGACGAATAAGCTACGCCTCTAGCTAACCAAGTCATGGGTTCAATCTATGAACTGGAGTGGATTTTAGAGGTGGGCGGTTTCTCTTTAGCTCGAGAAGGCATGACACGATTCACGATTCATTGTCTGGTAGTTTTTCGGTGTATGATCAATTAAGAAACCTTGGGATTGTATACTCCCTGTTTAATCTGATCTTAGGGTGGTGAATCAGATATCTAGCCGTATCATGTAGGAGCTAAAAACTATGAGGATCTGTGTAAATGTTGAGCATGGTTGACATAAAAAACAAGATCAAATAAATTACCCCGGCAATATTTGACAGTTGTAAGACTAACACAGAAAAGAGTATATAACATCTGAGATTTCTGGAACACAAATATGTGGACACTCGCCGATGTTTCCGAGTTTGTGCAGTGCGTTGAGTGTCTCCTGGGGTAGTCTATCGCTGGAGAATGAATATTTTTGGAGGTGTCTGTGTGCATGAAAATTATCCTTGACAATCCTTTATTATCTAATCTTATTATGTTTAGACATCTTTGTGTTGTTCCTGAAGAAGGTCACTAAGATCGAAACGTCTGATTCATTGTGTTGTAGTTTATTTATTTTTGCATGTGTTTCTTTACGTTAATTTAGTATTATTATTATTTTTGTCATTCCCTCCCCACCCCACCCCCCTAAGGTTTCTGTCAGTAAGGACTGAGTTCTCTGTAAGATATTACACTATGTCTGTGCTTGTAATATCTCTGTGTTTCGCAGGAGTCACGTATACTTAAATGTTTTCGTCTCATCCTGACAATCCAAACTAACGGGGTAAAATAACTACATCTCAAAAGAGCGTGAGCATTTTGTATTGGATTATTTTCTCTTTATTTTCTAACTGGGAAATACAGAAAAGAATCAACAGTGCAAAAAGAAACAAAAATTGCAGTAGACTGCAAATTGCGGTCCTGACATAAACACATAATAATATCAACCCGAAATATTGGCTTCCCATGATTCAGTGTGTGTGTTTTTTTCTCCGCGTTTCCATCCTGTTTCAGGGTATTGCGGTCAAATCAGCAAATTTTAGCTGTATGTTGATTCCTAGGCTAGATTACGCTCATCAGCACGCCACGACTTTCTGAGCGACCGGCTCCATACTCTCATAGTCACTGGCGCGACTCGAATAACTTCCAATTCTCGTGCGCTCACGTCAACCACGAGAGTATTCGGGGTTACGGAGAAAGCTGCTAACCCCTCGACCAGGGAGGGCGGCATGATGCAGTGTTAAGATGAATATTAGTAACAACAGAAGTATCCGGCTACAAATCCGGAGGTCTGTGGGAATATTGTGTTAACCCTATATGTTTATACACCAATCGGCACTCGATGAGTGATGTGCTCAATATCAAACCACCCGTCTTTACATCTCAGGACATTTCAAGTTACCCATTTTATACTGGGTCTACCTGTGAGCACAGTTAAGATCATAAATAAAATCCACCTCGATGGGGATTCGAACGCATCACCAACGGAATGCCACACAAGCGAGCTAGCCACCTCGCTATAACGGCCTCCAAGACGAGTATATTCGGGACATTTTCCCAGAAGAATTTTATAATGGCATAATTCCACATGATTTCTGGGGAATAAGCAACACGTCTAGACGCCGCAGAAAAGCTCAAAAACTAGAACTCTTTGTGTGCACGCTAGACAGGCTAAAATACTCGGCAATTAAGAATCGTAAACTTGGCAACACTTCAACAATATAAGAAGCTTGCTCAAAACAACATATTTCTAGTATGTATTTATATTAAGTGGTCGGTTCTTAGCTCAGCTCAATTCAACAATATAAGAAGCTTGCGCAAAACAACATATTTCTAGGATGTAGCTCTATTAAGTGATACACAGACAACCACAGTCATACCATGCTAGAATGTTTGTGTTAGTTTAGTTTAGTTTTAGTTCAGTTTAGTTAACGGATCAACATCACGGCACAAGGGTGTAACCCATAAGTGCTCCGTTCTACACCTAACTCAAACCTGAGTCGGGAGAATCTAAGCTCTGTGCACGAACTCCGTAGCACCGGCGAGGATCCTGAAATACTTTGGGTAGATTTTTAACTCGAAATTTTGCCCGGGCAGTGCCGTTAGGCTACTCTTTTTCGATGTCCAACTGCCAAGGGAGTTTTTACGTGCGCAACAATACACACGGGCATCTGATCTCACTACCCAGAGACCAGGGGAAATTTGTCCACGTGAAAAAATCCCGACCCTCTCCGGGGCTTGAACCCGGGACCCCAGCACTCAAGGCGGACACCATACCTCGAGACCACTAGGTAGTCGCATATCCTTCACATGATTTTGCTGTCAACCTAGTCACTTTTATGTTTGGCTGTTTGAAATTTCCTGGCAAGTTTACGTTCAGTAGTTTGCCACTAACTACTGAGCGTAATCTTGCCAAGAAATCAACAATCAGCTGAAAGATGCTGATGTGTGACAGCGATGTCCTGTAAAGGATATGCGAAAAAAAACATACAACAACAGCAAAAACAAATGTTTGCCACTGTTTTCTGAACGACCGTCACTCATAATGTGTATGGAAACTTACGCCAGGTGGTCTGCTGCCAAATCGTTCGCAGCTGTGTTTCGAATGCGGTATGCGGGATTACGAATTGCATTCGTGACCCCTTCCCACACAGAGCGCCACATATTTGTGTCAATCAATCAATAAATCATGTGCCATGCCGAAAAGCGTGGGTGATCATGACTCGTCATTTTACTCGATCACCAGAATCGTGGATCAGCTCAGTGTTCCTGTCTCGTCCATGCCATGTGGCCAAGCCATCCAGGTATTTTCCTCTCGGTCTTCCTCTTGGTTTGTTTCCTTCCATCTTGCCAGTTGTCACTAAGTTCTCCAATTCATTTCTTCTCATAACATGTCCAAAAAGTTTTGACTGTCTACCTCTAACCTATCTAATCAATTTACGAGTTTCATTTGTCTCCTGTAGTACTTGGTATTTGTGTACTTAACGTAAATACTGTGATCGATGTCTACTTCTTCTGTTCCTTGTCCCTGATTGGAGCGTAGGCTTTGTGCCAACTTATGCCAACCTGTTCTATCTGCCGCTGTCTCTGCAACTCGTTCCATGTCCAAGCCCACCAAATAATTATCTCTGTCTCCAATTCTCCTCCATTCGTGATATTTAATCTCCCTCTATTTCGTTAACACTGCGAATTCCAATGACAAGAATATTTAGGTTTACTAGTATAATGTCTAATAGACTACAATGGCTGGGGCATATAGAAAGAATGGAAGATAATAGGGAAACAAAACTCGCTTACACTCAGGAAATAAATGACCGTAGACCCCGAGGTAGACCAAGAAGGCGGTGGAGAGATAATATACATACAGACCTACAAGCACTTGGAATCAACGACTGGCAAGAGAAGGTCCACCAGAGAGACGAATGGAGACAGATTGTATTTGCAGCAAAGAACCTCAATGGCTCGGAATGCTGAAGAAGAAGAAGAAGAAGTATAATGTCTCCTCAATGTATATCCTATTGTCAGCGTCTTTCCCGCACCTTTTGATTCGCTGAAATCTGTCTATGCTAATGAGCTGTTAGTAGTTCTCGATACAACGATACGACACCTCTTCATATTAGAACAATGGTTTAGTAGTTCTCGATACAACGATACGACACCTCTTCATATTAGAACAATGGTTTAGTAGTTCTCGATACAACGATACGACACCTCTTTATATTAGAACAATGGTTTAGTACGTTCTATGAAATGTACATGGCTGTGTTTCCCGGCAGACTCAATTCTCTGATTTCTGATCTGTCTGCGATGGCGTCCGAACTCCCCTTTCATCTTCTTTGTTCGTGCGCCCTGCTCGACCCTCCTGATCACGTGGCCTCCTTCTCGCAATTCTCTTGGCCACTATCTTTAGCCCGTTACCGGTGTCTTTTTCCTTATAGCTCTCCGTGATCATTTATCACTCTTACTGTCTCATCTAACTATGTTGCTGTTACTCAGGTCTTATGTAACCCGACTCGTGGCAGTCTAGTTCACTCCTTAACTTCCGCATTGGTGATTCTGGCATCACATTTAGTCCGTCTGCTGTCCTTAGAAACCGTTTAATGAATGTTTATATTTTCTGGTAATTGACGTAGTAGTTCTCGATACAACGGTACTGATTTAACATTGGAGTTAACTATTCTGAGATTGTTACTACAGTGCAGCATTCCGCTGGATGGAGAATACCACACACACACACACACACACACACACACACACACACACGCACGCACGCACACACACACACACACAAACACACACACACACACATCGTGATTGTAACTGACTCAGAAAGCATGCTGAGGAAGGTGAGGACTGGCAAGCTTCGTGCATAGTGGCTTGCTTCGCTTCGGAGGTCACGGGTGGCAAGCATCGCCTGGGTCTTTTCTCCGGGGCATGCCGGTGTGCTGGGGAATGAACAGGCAGACAGATTGGCTGGTTCTGCAAAACTTGGTGGAGTATTGAAGCATGACAAGGCAGACGTTGCTGCGGCCTTGTGAGAGCACGTGTACACCTCGGAGGAGCAAATGGATCACCGTGGTCTGGCAAGAATGAGACAGCGAGGAGTGACGAGGGGATCTGGCCGACGCTCGACGCTCAGAGGAAAGGCGAGACGGACATATAATCAGATTGCTACTGGTACTATTGGTGTTGGAACTCTTTACTGGCTGCTGAGGATATAAACATCCATTAACATGCTGAGCTAAGTGCTGAGAGCTCGCTTATGGGAATGCCCCGAATGCTGTGATGTCGGTTACTAAGTCAATCAATCAGTCAATCAATCAGATTGTTACTAGATATAATTTCTTGTGACTTCACAAATTTCCTAGTGCCATGAAACCTTCTTGTGTCTTTTGCATTAATATTCTATAAACTCCACCTATCCTCCATCTTTGTCTACATTCATTGTATATGAGTGTGATTCTATCTATTCAAGTGAGTGTCACTCAAGGGACGTCGGATTCACGCAATGTTTGTCTTTTCACTACGCGTGTTTAGAACCAATAATTGTGACCTCCCGTCAAGTGTGTTTAGTTTATCTTGCATGAGATCTCGTGTATGCGACAGGCGAACAATGTCATCACCGAAGCCACGCTGCCCTGTTGATGTGCTTAGCTGAAAGTCTTCTATCGTTATCTTCAGTGTTTTTTGTTTTGTTATTTTGCCCACCTGTTCGACTCTGGTGTCAATCCAGACTCACAAATTTATCACCGGATAATTTCATAATTTTTGTTTTCGCATATCCTTTACAGGACATTGCAGTCAACACCAGCATTTTTCAGCTGCTGTCGATGTCTTGGCAGTTTTACTTTCAGTAGTTTGCCATTGCCGGTCTCCCTGGTCTAGGGGTTAGCGACTTTCTCCGTAATCCTGTATGCTCTCGTGAGTAACGTGACGTGCGCGAGAATCGGTGGGGGTTCTAGTCGCTTCGGTAACTTATGGGGTATGTGAGCCGGTCGCTGAGAAAGCAATGACAAACTACTGAGCGTAATGTTGCCAAGAAATCAACAATCAGCTGAATGATGCTGATGTTGACAGCGATGTGCTGTAAAGGATATGCGGAAAAACAAAAGTTTTCTGAACGCCAGGCTCACATACCTTTGTAAGTAACCAACGCGACGCGATCCACTGCTGAATCTCGCGCAGCTAAGTTTATAATTACGTAGTAATTATTTTAGAAGCAGAGAAAATAAGGGCGGGAAAGGGACATTCACCTCAATATTGCCGTTACCAATAATGTGTGGAGACCTAATATTTGACACTGGATGTGATTATATGTTGTAGTAAAAACACCTGCAGTAGGATCAGCACAACTCTAAAATGAAGTTCTCAATAGCAGGTGTGACATAAGCAACATAAATGATATTTTTCCACTCTTTGAGTCCCATCGTAAATATGGTGCTAACCCCAAATGTTTAGTAGACCAATTGGCACCCGGAAGGTGGTATGATTAACATCAAGCTGGCCGCCTTAATATCCCAAAATATTTTTGAAGTAACTTTAACCTGGGTCTACCTAGAAACCCAGGTAAAGTCATTAACAATGTACCGTCTCTATCGGGAACATGTGACTACTGCGCCGACAGGCAAACGTATTAACCACAGCGTTGAGGAGGTTCCCTAACACGTTCTGTTGTGTTACATCATTCTGTTGAATTAGTTCGGCATATGTTTATTGATAACTGCAAACGTGTCACTCGCTAGTTACTACTTGCTGCCCATGAAATTTGAGTTACAGGTCCACTGTAATCATTGTTACTTAATTTCGTTTTGCCTGAGACAAAATGCACAATTTTGATAAAATGCTGATTCACAAAAGCATTTTATCAAGGAAAGGAGAAGTCAACATATTGTTCATTTCACAACAATGTTTTTATCTTAGTGAATTTAAACACAGAAGCTACAATAAATAGGTTACATGATGTATTGCTTAGCAAACATTTCGCTCCATCACTTAATGTGTTTACTGTATAATCATATATCGTATGAAGGGAACACATGAATTATGCTTTGGCTTAACTACTTAATCGAATGTGGAGCATTTGTTATGCCCACGGTATTCCCACATTAAAAACGAAGTTGTGTACACATGATCAAATTAAAACAACTGGATACAAGTGCATTGAGTATATGATGTTGACCGCGCGACGGTCTTGATATCGAATCCATTTAAAGATGGTAATTTTATTGTCACTGGCCTAGTCTAAAATGGTTACCAGGAAATAGTATGAGAAGTGAAAGTGTATGGTGAAGTAATGACAACACCATCCAAGGAGAGCCGATTGATCTATACATATGTGGGTCCCACACCGTATACCCAATATGCTTTAAGTTGTGTAAAAGGGCCCTTTTACTTTAGTTACTTAACATATATCCAAAAGGCCTTATCGCACGAAAGGGGGACCTTTACTTATCATAGCTTACCCATTATGTCAGAGGCATCATGATTACTAAAGTTCCTACGGGCTCTTTCTCACGACACGGTACCAAAGTTCCATCTCCACTGGTACATCTCCACAAGTACATCTCCATCATCATTATCTCCGGTGCTGTTCAACGCCTACACTGAGAGAATCACCAGTGAGCAGATCAGAGGACCGGGGAGGACATTGCCGTATGCCAACGACGTGTTACCGTATCGACAGGGTAAGGATATCGATCAGGTTGCTGTGGAACTACAAACAGAACTCAATCGCATAAGCACTAGGTGTGTTGAAGCTGGGGGGTGGTCAACACAACGAAGGCAACAGTGACTTGGTTCTCTTTGAATAACCATATTGTCAAAACTCCAACACTAACTGTAAATCTGTGTTCAGAGACTGTGGAAAGAACGCAGGCCATGAATTACCTGGATATACGATTTGATCGAAGCCTTGCTTACACTGAGCACATAGACCAGGTGATAACAAAGGCCAAGCAAGGTCTGGCTGCCATGCGGGTGATGGCGGCGGCAAACTGCGAGCAGCATCATCTATGTCTTCTTTACGAGGGTCTGGTCCTTTCTGTTTTTGAGTATGCGATGGTGATCCTGAATCTCAACCATAAGCAGATGGAAAGGTTGGAAAGGATACAGAAGGAAACTATGCGTATTATTCTTGGATGTAAAAGAGATACACCATGCAGGGCGATGCGGTAACTTCTTGACTTTAAAACCGCGGGGGACAGAATACAAATTTGCCCAGCACGTGCCTACCTCGGAGTAAACGCAAACACACAACATCCACTGCATAGAGAAATTAAGAAGGTAAAGGGAAGCAGGTTAAAAAGAGGAGACTCGTGGATTGGTCAAACCGAAGACATTCTTCAGCAGGCGTATTCACTTGAGAACTTAGAACGTGGCAAGGAATGGGTACAAGTGCCAACAGAGCTGAGTACGTACTTTTCAGTCTGCACCCAACTAGATAGGACATGCAGACAAGAAAATCCAGCTGCTGCGGATGCGGAAGAACGGGCTCTGATCTTCGAGAATTCTTTAGATGGTGATGCTGTCATTTACACAGATGCGTCGGTCGTTCGACGTGTGAGAAGTTCATGGGCCTTTACGGCTCAGGCCGGAGGGAGAATTGTGAAGGGAGAGTCTGGTGCTTTTGCTTTGACAACAAGTAGCCTGACTATGGAAGTCATGGCAGTAAGTAAAGCAATGATATGGCTCGAGACACAGACATTCACTCGGACATATGTATTTAGTGACTCAATGAGTATGCTCAAGCAGATAGAGATAGGGTTGGTCCGAAGAGAGTGGTTGCTGTCTCTGGAGCGGTCTCGACTGGTAAAGATTAGTTTCATTTTCGTGCCAGGGCATGCGGATGTACAAGGAAATTAGCAATCTGACAGGCTTGCATATAAGGCTTATTGTGGAAGGCGGTCGAGCCATAGACTAGGCTGACATTCTGGATGATCCAAGAGAAGTAAGACGTTTACGAGAACAAAGTTATGACTGTGAATCTACAAACATGGTCAGGCTACGAGAACAGACAGTAAAATGAGGTGTGGCCAAACAAGAACACTACGCAGGAAGCCAAAGAAGATTAATAAATCAACACATAACTGATGTCGTGAGCCGCTACACGCTGCAGGATTTGCTGAACTAACTAACTAACTAACTAACTAACTAACTAACTAACTAACTAACTAACTAACTAACTAACTAACTAACTAAACTAACTAACTAACTAACTAACTAAACTAAACTAACTAACTAACTAACTAACTAACTAACTAACTAACTAGCTAACTAACTAACTAACTAACTAGCTAACTAACTAACTAACTAACATCTACATCGATACACCTCCACCGCTACATCTCCACTATATTGCAGAGAAATTATGTCCCTCTCTAAGCCCAGCAACCTGCAAAATGTGCAAGACCGGTAATATAGTCTGTTCAGAAATGAATGCCTTTATTCACGATCAATTTGTATGAAAACTGTCTGTTGCATCATTATGAAAGTTTTCCTGCCGTCTCATATTTATCCCCTCCCAAGGAATATGTCTTTGATAGGTCCAAAGGCAACTTAAATCATCGAAAGCGGCGACATTTCTTTGATGTTTTGGCGAAAATTTAGTGAATTCACGCTAACAATCCAGTCTAACAGTAAAGCACGTCATTTCGGTTAACGACGCAAGTACAAGTCCAGATTCGTATGGGAGTGGTTGCAATAAAAAAAAAGTCGCTTGAAAGTCGACAGGGTCGACTGCATTGCACCGGGTTTTTATCTCATATGGCTCAGTCTCTTTCCACAGCGGGGAAATCGTCACACAGAGCACGAACTCGGTAGCTCCAGCGATGACCCTCGGGAGTCTCCGAAAAAATGCACTCGTGAAATGAAAGACGCGGCCCGGAATCAAACATACAACCTTCGAAGCCCGAGTCAGACGGCTTGACCACTTCACCACGGAGACTCCCGCGAGGGGTGCAATGTGTAATATTAGTAAAGACAGAGAATTTACAGAGGTATGGGGTAAATAGTGTGTAAATTGACAGGAAAGTAGAAGGAATATATTTCATACCTTATTTTTCATTTCCTTCTTGTTTCTTCAGATTCTAGTTCATAATGTGTACACAAGGAGTCATGTTACTAGGTTGCATTTAGCTTTTTATATTGAGTTCGTGAAAGCTTCCAAATAGCTGTGCATTTATGTGCTTATGGAGTGACAAGAAATGACACCGCAATTTAGTCATCATGTGTCAATTTTTAAGGATCTGTTCAGCTGTCTGTGTAGTTTATTCACACGTACACGTGGGTGACAGACCCGCTTTTAGTCTTCGTGAAAGATTGTCTACTCTGCTGTTTACCCCTCAGAGACGGAACATGATTACCTGTTTTGCACTATGAAAATAGTTGTCAGTGTCTCTTTAGTGGGCTTTCTTCTTAACGACCAAGATGTTGGTCCTCTTTTCATTGAAGTTTATAGATTGATTCGTATGTACGTGTGGTGTCCCCTAATTTGACAACGTGTTTGCTCTCACGTTTCTTGTAATGTCACAATATGTCAGTTTCCACCGCAATACCACTCTTCTGTTGGTATTCAATGCGTTTAGTGTTGTTGTTGTTGTTGTTTTTTTTTCTCAGTACTAGTTGTTTGTCACCGCTGGTGGCTTGTGGAATTGAAAATTCATCACTTGGGAATACAAACTGTTGCCATTGACATTGTGCTGATGCTGTAATGTTTAGGGCCTGCAATTCGTCTGAATAGTTGGAGCAAAATATCCCAGTATGTGTGAACGTGGATTAAGGTCTGCGATCTGCCCAGACCTTAATCTGTGTCGGACGATTCCAGTAGGTCGATGACTGCTCTCGGTTGCATAAAATTCAATCCATCCTTTCTCCAAAAGTCCCCTTCCTCTTTCAACACATGGTCCTCACATTTTTTCCAGTAACTTTTATCAATATTTAATAGCGCTGACTGGGTTAGTATCTTGACGTCACACAATTTGAATGTAGTATAGTCAGCTGCCACCTGTCCTTTAATTTTAGTCCACACAAGTTCTATAGGGTTTAAATGATAATGGTACGGCGGAAATCTCAAGCACCTATGGCCATGCTCTTCTATCAACTTGTCGATTTGATATTTCTTGCTTTTTTGCGCCTGTTTTACAAGGGACACAACTGTAGCTTGAAATATGTTTCTGGAAATCGTATATTTTCCCTTTATTTTTTTCCTTTTCGGAACCATATCTTTATTGCTTCCTTTGTGCTCGATGCCGTAGATTTGTTGTCTTCTTGGTCAACAACATTGTGATATGATGCATTGTCCATGATTAGACAAAAGGGTCTATCAAGGGATGGAAGTACTGTATTCTGGAGCCAATCTCTAAATACATTACCATTCATCTCATTATGATAATCCCTATTGTCTGCATGCTTTGATACGAACACGAGTCCAGCATTCTGTAGTAAGCCATTATAAGTACTGCCAGCATAGACTATGCCCAAACGCTGTCCTTTCCTCCTGGGCACATATCGCTTTATCTTTCCATTCACTGATTGCCATTCCTTTTCACTTGTGTGGTAAACATTGATCCACGTCTCATCCAAATACACTATGTCATAATTTTCTTTGCGCATTCCCCTTACTTCACGTAGGTATCTGGTTCCCATGGCTCCTAAATGCGGTTGCTTGCAAAGGATATTTTTACCTCCCTTGTATTTTCTAAAGGTGAAGCCTAATGTCCTTATAATTTTCCACAAAGTTATTTTCGATATCTCTATATTATTGTTCTTTCTCAACCAAACCCTAAGTTTTCTTACAGTCACTGTTTCTTTGGCATCCAGCATTTTTATAATAGCTCGCCTTATGACATCCTCGTCAAAGCTGTCTACAATTGCCTTTCTAGCTACCGTTTGCTTAACGCGTGTTGGTTTCATTCCAGATTCTTGCACCCATCGACGAAATGACCGTTTACTCAAACCCAATGCATGCACTGTTCTTTTTTCGGGATTTGTAACAGTATGAAACAGTTTCCTGCGATCAGCTTCTTGACAAAACTATGTGTACAACTTCATAGCGATGCTTTGAAGTGTACAAAACTTCACATTCAATCCCATTGAACAATATTCACACATTCAAATATTAGCTATTAATGGTATATTATTGGTAAGATTTATTTATGTATTTATTAATATAATCACGTTTCATGAAAGAATCCACATTGACGACACCTCTGAACAATCCCATTTAACTTTGCGCCGTTGGTGCCATTACGTGAACTAAGAGATAATTGTAAAAAAAAAAAAGCTCGAATGTGTTTGGGTGAAGGTGTAATACATTTAAAATTATGGACTTAATTTTTGCCGCGTAAATTATATACCGCATATGAACAAACATTTAAATCCCCAGAACAATAAAAAAAAAAAATTTCGGGGGGGGGGGGGGGGGGGGGGGGGGGGGGGGGGGGGGGGACATAATGATAAGGTTATATGCTAAATCTCATAATTTTCTCTCAGTTGGTTACTGAGATATGGAATTTTATATTGGGGCAGACAAAAGTAAACAGACTATAGAACTTGACACCCGTGGAAGAAATATTCAGGGTACCCAACACAACCGCACAAATTAGAATTGCGCGCCAACGTTGGTAAAATTTCTTTCACGGGTTTAGGTATTTCATTGCCAACAAACGTCAACCCAGTGTCCATTGGACAACTGGGAATTAATACGAGACGTTTCGACGGTTTGATAAGAAAGAGCACTAAGCAATATGCTCTTATGTCTTCTAAACGGCGGATCTTTTTCTTCTACACTTCATCCCCCATTAATTCAAAGGCCCTCAACCACTTACGTGAAGCTGTCATGTCTTTTTATATTTTCTGGGCTACCTTTATGCGCTCCACATTATTAATTTTCACTTTTAATTCTCCTCTCCGTGGATATTTAAGTCTCGCTCTAATTGCTTTGCCTGCCGTGTGGGGTCCAGAAATATGACTCTCTTGTTCTACTATTATAATGTTTGTTTTCTCTATGTGTCTTGTTCTACTATTATCATGTTTTCTCTATGTGTCTTGTTCTACTATTATCATGTTTTCTCTATGTGTATCCTATCCAGTGCCGGCGTCTTTATTTCACCTTGTTTCTCCGTGATAGGTCTAGTTCTCTCTATCCGCTCTGCACCAACCACCATTGCAAATAGGTAAATGACGGCACGGACCACTTTCTGAGCAAATTCGCAACTCTCAAAAGAAGGAAACCATAGATGTATAGCTGTTACATAGTAGTCAATGACATAGCTCATCAAGGCAGTGGTCTGTGATCAAATCCTTATAAATAAATAAATGCAGGACCCATTCAGTCTGCTAAAGATGCATTAAGTGTACTGTAAAACAAACATTGCCCCGATGCAGTTTCCTGCATTAGGTCTGTGACATGAGAGCGCCTTCATATTTTGTAGACCTGGGAGCAAATAGGAATAGGTGGTCAGTAAACTGTGATAGAACCATTTTTTAAACCATCCGATCGCCTTTAATTCCCAAGACATTTTATTTCTTTTAGGCTGGGTCAATTTTAACAATTGGAATCTGACCTGATGCGGTTCGAATCGATGACCACCGTGCCGGCCGGCGAGCGTCTAGCCACTATACTATCGCATCACCCATCAGGAGCAGGGTTAATTGTTCACTTCCGCGGTCTCGACCCAGTCTCAAAGAATTAGTACAGGAGAATTTGCAAAATTTTCAGAGAATTTGCTGACGGCAAAGGCGATGACAAAAGGAACTGCCAACCGTGCCAAACCCATAATATGTGAAAGCCTCCCACTTTACAACGAACTATCTCCGATGGTACTACTTTTACACTTACTTAGGATCTTGAAATGCCTCTTTCGCTTGTCAATCTTTTTATTATAGATTTGTTGCAGACATTTTGTTACTGCCTACCTTCACATTAAACTATACAGTATCCCGTGACACACGCAGATTGGGAAGAGAATTGACAATTTAATAGGAAGGTATGCATTTATATTTTAGTCAATTCAGCAAACTCCTGAAATCCGCAGTGACACGGAAAGGAAATTCATGCTCATGTGGTTGATGTGTGTCAGCAGTCTAGATTGGATGCTATCCGAATCGTTATTTCTGCGACAGGCATGTGCGTGCTAGTATATTGGTCGGGGCGGGATGGCTTAGGTGCGCGGCGCCCATCTCTAGCCTCAGATACCCGTATACTAATCTTGCTGTACATTTTGATACGAAAATGGACCCCTATGATGTTATACTTCCTATTAATCCTAGAATAGTGTATCGGAAACCTAAACTCGCCGGATACAGGTGCAAAACTAGGCTATCTCTGTCTACGTTGGGAACGTTAAATCTCACAACTGAAAAAGTCGACCTAACATGTCGTTGCCCGGAAAAATTGAAACTTAGAGAACTTCTCACCTAATGGCTTCTCCCATGCAAACCGTTCCCCATAACAGCATTTTGAAATGCCCGTGTTGCTGACAAGTGTACATTATCTATCAAATCTTGAATCCATCCATGTTGTCGTCTTCCTTTTCCCCATTTCCCCAGTACACCTTCCTCCATAGTTATTCTTTCCAGACATTCAAACAAACAAAATACTAGTTGCACGCCATTAACGGGACGTCGCAATCAACCCCAGTCCTTAGTGATTTTCTTAACAGGTGTGCGATCAGTAGTTTGCCATCGCTTTCTAAACAGTCGACGCCTACGCCTTTGTGAAAATCAACACAAAGAGATCTGTTCCCAAATACCCCGTGGCTGGTTGTATACCCGGTATATCGGGATTGTTAAACTGTGTTCATTACCCTAAGGAACAGGTGTCCATGTATTTTTTAACATACCCAAACTATCTCATTTCCCCCACTTGTATCTTAATAACCATTTTTCAATATTATTTTCTTGTTGGATATATCTATTTGTTGCCTTATCCTTTCAATGAATTTGTAACACCCTTCTGTAATGCATAAATTCATAAGTGCATATGTGCTTTCCAACTGAGGTGTTAAATATCCAAGTCTCAGAAAATGAAAAAGTATCGTATGCAATAAGTCGCTATCATTAATGTAAGAAGGGGAGGGCTGAAATGCTATATAGATCCGCTGTTGCTGTATGGCAAAATCTTGAAGTATACATGAACAAATTAGGAAAAAACTTGAAAGCAACAGAGATGTGGCTCCTGACATTTCAAACTTGGCCTGCCAGAGTAACTAACAACGATTGCCTGAAAGAGGCTAATGAAACTAGAACATTATACAACAACAAGAAAGAGATAAACGGCTTTCGTTGATTGTATAATGCGAAAAGAGGATTGCAGAACATAGTGGCACTAGGAAGATCAAGGGGAAGAAAGGCAGAGGCCGACCAAGAGAAACGATGCTGGTTATACTGAGACGGTGGCATGGAGGAACATCATCAGCGTTGTTAATCCCGAATACCAAATACCTTGACCTGTGGAGAGACATTAACGCCCACGCCAGCTGGCAGGGCACTTGATGACGCTGTTGATACAGGAAGTACGCATGCCCTCAATATTCCTATTGTTGTTGTCCTTTCTGTTTTAATCCATAAATGTTTTGTTGTTGTTTCTGTTCTAATCCATAACCGTTTTGTTGTTCTTTCTGTTCTAATCCATAACTATTGTAATTGCTTTAGTTTGTGGAGATTAATGTATGCTCTCCATTTATTTTCTTTCATCGTATTTCAACATGTGGTGATATGCCTTGATAACTTAGAAAACCACCGCGTGTTATTTTATAATATGTGTGATTTATCTACGTACACATAAACACACATGTTCTTTGGTGCTCACGAAAGTGAGAAGAAGGAAGTAGAGACTAGAGGACGCACTAGACAACATCAAATTGAAAGCTATAATTACCGACCGGGATTCTAACCTGTCACCTTCAAATGACGAGGCGCCTCGTTGCAGGAACTAGTGTACTACGACGCATGACCAACTCAATCATTCATTCATTAATTCAGTATCATGTCCTTTGCAGAACCTCGCTCCTATAACAATTTCTGGAAAACCTCTCGATCATATGCAAGATGTCCCGCGTCCGATACACCCATCTGGAGATAATCCGCCACATCCTGCACCCATCTTCTCTTTGACCTTCTCTTCCTCTCTTCTCATGCATATACCCCTTCACTATTGTTCTTTCCAAACTTTAGTGACGTTTCAAGTGACCAAAATATTTTAATTTTCTTTGTTTTGTCGTCTTTAATAGCCAACCTTCTTCAATATTCAGCTCTTGAAGTATGGATGCATTTATTCTTTTCTTTATCCAAGATATTCTTAGAACCACTCTATAACATTTATTTTCAAAGTAAAATGCGCTGTTCAGCTTGTTTGGTAAGTGTCCAGGTCTCACAGGCGTATGTTGCAATGGGAAAGATACATGTTCTTAAAAATCTAATGTTTATAGTTCTATCTGTCCCCCTCCATAATTTATTCAGTTGTTTTAGCATAACTAATTAAACACCCTTAAAAAGGTGTCTTTCAAAGCGCCTGTTTAAATCATGTGTAATGTTCATCATCATCATCATCATCATCATCATCATCATCATCATCAACATCAACATCATCATCATCATCCAGTGCCTTGCCGGCAGTCGTGGCTATCATGCTTCTCCTCAAATTGCTATTCCCGACGCCATGGATCAATTCGTATGTTGACTCCCTTCTATCCCATGGCACAAGACTGTCAATAATCTTCTAACGCTGTCATCCTCGATCACTCTTTCACAAATCTTTCCAGTTGTCTCAACATGTTTCAGCTTGTGTCATTTCATGATGTGGCCAACAATAGACGACTGCTTATTTCTGATGTTTGTGATAGGTTGTCTTTGCGACTTAGCTTCCCTCAAAATATCCAGATTGCTCATTGTGGATATCCAATTAATTTTCAGCATTCTTCTATATAACCACATCTCCAAGGCTACTAGGGATTGTTTCGCTTGCTTACTAATTGTCCAGGATTCGCAGCCGTATGTTGAAATCGGTTCTATGTAACATGCAAGAACTCTATTTCTAACAAGGACTTATTGCAGAAAATGTTCTTCATTTGATAGAATGCAGTTTTTGCTTGTACTATTATGTTCATTTTCTCTGTGATGCATCTTCCATCTGACGTTATCCATGTGCCCAGACATCTGGATTTCTGCACTTGCCCCAAATTAACGCCATTTATTTTAATTGCACATCTTGGCACAGTATGTTTCTTTGATATCACCATGACTTATGTCTTTCTATTATTTATGCAAAAGTCGATGTTTTCACTTTCTACAACCATTGTATCTATCATTTTCCGTAGTTCATTCTGACTTGTTGCTATCAAGACGGCGTCATCAGCATAACGTATGTTATTTATATTATGTCTACCAACCAGGATCCCTGATATATTTTCTGTTGATCTCATTAATATGTAATAATTATGTGTAATCATACGCAATAATAAAGTGCAAATTAGTTTTCCAATGCAGTCCACTAACAGTACAAGCAGACAGTAGAAGCGTTGCAGTATTACACAACCTGCGAGCGCTCTTTTCTAGATGTTTAGAAAGATAGAAATGTACCTACGTCATTCTCTGTAATAAATTGGCAGTCACGGAAGCGGTAATGGAACATTATTGATCGACAAAAATAGATATTTCCACGGGCGCAAACCCATGTTTGTGTAATTGCATCGCTACAGATACATTGATGGAAACTGCTTATTAGATGCAAACATTTATATTTGTATGCTGTGAGAAACATCCTGTCAGGCTGTTTCAGAAGTAGACAATCGCTGCCATCTTATACTTTACTTAAACGCGGAATAAATATAAAGATAGATGGATCCCACGGAAGATACCCTGGCAAGGGAGTTTATGCCTTAGAGCTCCAGAAACATGATTAAAAACTCATTTTTAACGTGACAAGTGCATATTTGTTCCCGCGCATTGTTCCCACGTGTGAACTTGTAGGACCAGGTTTCGTCGCCCAGCTACTGAGATTAATGCTTGCTGGGACACTGTGAGCTGTGGATTTCTTTCGGAGTGCATTCTATTTGTGCTCACGTTTGCTGTGCAGTGAAGTGTACATTTCAGAAAATGGGGGTGAGTGGTGGGGTAATGGAGGGAGGAAAGGTTATCCGCCGGCACTTGGGCCACTGGCTTTATGCGGTTATGATTGTACAAGTTGCCGTGGTTTGCTCGGATGGCCGTCTCTTCCAACAATAAACAGCATTGTCATGTTGGTTACTTGTGTATCCTTTACAGGACGTCGCAGTTAGCCTCAGCATCTTTGGACTGTTCATGATTTCTTGGCAAGTTTACGTTCAGTAGTTTGCCATTGCTTTCTGGACGACCGGCGTTCAAATTGTTGTATGGAAACCAAATTGGCCGCAGCTGTGTTTCGAACTTGGTATGCGGAATTATGAATTGCCTCCTTAACCCCTTCGCCACAAAACCGGCATACCATTGCCAGCGTCATGTTAAGGACAGCTTGTTGCCTTCACGAGCTCACGTAGGTCATTGATGTACGTTTAGTGTGGTTTCCAACAGCACAGAAACGGAACAGTTATGGAGCAACCCATTGCTATGAAGGCGAAGTTTTACGACTACCGACTAACTACACAGCATTTTTTGAATACGATACCGTGTTATGGGAGCCATGGTAGCATGGCGGATAGCACCTTTACTTATTGGTATGCTAGTCAAGTATTCATCGAGACGGGGATTATTTTACACATTAATCTAGGCTCCCAGCTCCACCCATCCTAAACATGGAACCAGGGAATATTCCTGGAATTGAAGGCAGAAGACGTGATATTGCCAGCACACTCATCCAGTGCCGATTGATCTGAATAATATGTTGCTAACTGACATAACCGGACTTAGAGAGTGGCTATGTCGTTGGTAGTAACATTATTACTTGACATGACCCAGTTTATTACGCTGGGTCATAGCTATATCACAGCGTGTTCAAGTTGGCCTGAGTACTTTGGCGGTGTCCTCATGCTGGCGGGTTCCTCTATCATGGTGATATCAATCAGGACCCAGACAACTGCATTAGGACATACCTCCTCACATTGTCCAGCTTAATTCACAATTGGTCTCTGAACAGATTAGGTATTGGTATACGTGGCTTAAGCCACAAGATTATATTAACAGTTAGCACCATGAAACATCTACGAACTCCAATCACAACATAAGACCGATGGGGTTAATTTATATAATGTAACCACTAGGCGGCCGGTCTCCCTGGTCTAGGGATTACAAGACTTTCTCCGTAATCGTAAGTAACGTGACGTTGCGCGAGAATCGGTAGCGGTTCTCTCCTCGTCGGTAACTTATGGGGTATGTGAGCCGGTCGCTCAGAAAGTAATGGCAAACTATATTTCGCTGCATCTCGTCAGGTACATACTGCAGAAATCACACAACTTACGTGAATAATTAGATAAATCCTTCAAACTGAAATATACACATGTTCGCACAGTAATTTCGATTGTCTACCACGGTAATTTTAAACTGACTAACATGTCTTTCTGCTTACACAAGGACGGCTTACGAAGGTTGATTAATATAGCTTCAGCAAACTTTAACAATCGACTACTTTGTGTGTTGAACAACACACGGAAGGCACTGTCTCTTTCAACCACGTGGCCACTCTCGAGCACGAAGTATATTGTTTAAAATATTCAATATGCTCACTCTTGCATTAAGCTAAATAAGATTACACCCAAACTACAGATGTTGTCATCGTGAATACTGCCATGGCTCTTATTCATTTTTCGACTGGTCCAGTTCGGATCTCGGTCGAATCTTGAAGGACGCTTCGAGGAGACTCTTGTCTCCTGCCCAGCGACTCACTTGCTTACCCTCTGTGAAGCGTGGATCTATGAACTGAGTCTATCTTCACGCTAAAATGCGTGAAGCTCAGTACTCTGTACTTTCGATACTATGTGCCATTATACTGGGTCATGAAACTAACACCATATACCCAATGCTTTTGACACCATGGAAAGGGCCTGTTGCTACCTTTTTTGTAAACTCATATAATCATATCAAAGTGACACGCGATAGGAGATGTGGTCTTATGTCCCAGAACATGGTATATCACTTACATTACTAGGCTGTATCTACCCCGCAGCCAATCAGGACTCCCGCATCGAGAGAAATGGTAATATCAGGACCCCGGGGTCGACAGGCAGTTTCTTCGCCCATTTAAGGTAAAGGTAGTCTCATGGCAGAAACTGCCGTTCCGGTGTAAGTGTTAAACCTTCATATATTCTAGGCCATGATATACGAGCTGGGGTGTGCAGTTAACGTCCTCGTCGCATTTTCTTCCCAGACAATTTCCGGAATATTAAGACATTTGTCTGGTCCTCATGTTTAAGATGCTGGGTTGTCACGAGACGTAGGCACACAATAAAAAAATAAGCTGTGTTTGTGGAATGTTAGTGTGATAGCGCCAAACCGATGCACCTTGGTGTCTACAACAAACCGATGCACGAGTTTGGTCTATCAAAGCCGTATTTGTCCTGGCCACCACCGGAACTCGGCTTAACAAAGGAATCGGAAGCCAGTATTTTTGTTTTAGCAGTCCTTTGTGCTGATGAGAGATGCGGGCAGCATGGCCTTCAGTTCAGTGCTGTTCTGTTGTTGTCAGGTGTGGGAACAATTCCCTGAGTTGATCTGTGTCAACTAATGTTGTGACAAAACTGAGCGGCTGACTAGTTAGTGTCAGCAGGCCTGGGTTCTTGGTGGGATAGTAAATTGTGTCACAACTTTTGTGTTTATGTCGCGTCTTGGGGTTTATGTTGTGTAACCTATGTTTTTGTAGTGTCTTATTGTTGTCTGTGCAGTGTGGCTTGTGTCAAAGTTCTTTATTGTGTCAGTCTAACCAGCCATTGTTTGGAACACCTGTGTTGTGGTACTTGGTGTACCCTGTTGTCTTAAGTGTCCTGATTGGTTAGGGGCCACCCTTGGTTGATGTTTGATATATGCAGTTGTCTGTTGTATCTGTAATTGAACATCCCTTATTGAATGCTTTATTCAATGTGTTTGAACACAAATTGTCACCAACATTTGTAGTTGTTGATAAATAAAGAGCTATTTTTGTACTGTCTTTAATTTGTTTGTTTAGTCTCTTTTAGTTTTTACAACCACTATTTCTACCACAATCTAACACCTTAATCCATTGCCTGGGTCTCAAGTATGACAGTTATTGTCCAGAGTTGAGGCCCCTGTCTGAGATCTCGTATATCTTCTTATCTAATTACTATCCTCTTTTTTGTCGGTTGAGGCGGTGTGAGGTTCTCTCTCTTTTCACTATTTTTCTTCTTTGGCCGTAACGAAGTCAGAACTACTCTTTACCTCTTAGCACCGTAGTGAAGGAAGCATCAGTCTTTATGATTGTCTCCCTTTGTCTTTTACCATCGACTACAAAATGGCGACCCCGACGAGATATAGTGGCAGCCTTTGAATTGTTCTGTTAGGATTGTTTTAGTATCTAGTGATTGTTTTGTGTGATAGGGCAGTGTTTATGTTTGTGGTGTCCATTGTCTTTGAGTTGTGACATTAGAACCCAGGTTTGCTGCTGAGATCCCCCGGACATTGCTGCACAAGAGAGGAGTCCCCTGCTGTATGGTGAGTGGGCTCAGATATATTGCCTCCTAGTACACCTTCACTGTATCGTATCCAGAGCAAAGATGGCTCTGTCTTCAACGTTAGGCACCGCAGTTCCCCTCCCAGTTGGTGCCCCTGACGTCACAGGGCCCACTGGTGAAGTCAGGTACATAGTTGAACCTGTGAAGATAGAAGTTCCTTGTTTTGACCAGAAAAGTGGGCCAACTGTTGAGAAGTATGTGAGGAAGGTGAGATCTGCCTGGAGGCTGGTGCGGTGTGCGATGAAGATAAAGTGGACATTATTTGTGAAAGTGTTGCTCCCAGTGTGTGGGCGGAACTTGAACTTAGGTCAGCTTGTAATGACCCTGAGGAGATGCTGCAGACCATTCAGCAGGTGTATGGAGAGCAGCGCAGCATGGTGGAACTTGCTGCAGCTTTCTTCCAAGTAACACAAGATGCAGAGGAATCCATCATGGATTTCTCTCACCGGGTCCACAAAGCCTTTCGTTTGGTGCTGGAAGCACAGAGAAAGAGGGGCATGGTTGCTTGGGATCCAGTGATCCTAAGAGACTGGTTTGTTGCAAAACTACATAATGTTCTCAGCAGGAGAATGGCAGAGGAGAGGATATCGCAAGACCCATCAGTGACTTTCCTTTGTGTTAGAGACTTGGCCATGCGATGGGCTGGTGTGTCATTAGATCCAGAAGTCTGTGCACACCAATATGTAGAACCTCGAGATTACAGTTCAGAGAGGTGGCCTAATGCCAGTGGTGAGTGTCAAGGGGTTCAGCATGATGATGTGGTGTTGGAGGAACTTCGAGCTAAGCTAGGTCGGATGAGAGCCTTAGCTGATTCGTTGCTGCAGCCCAAGGTACGACGCAAGAGGTGCAATGTTTGTCGAAGCCGCACCCACCTCCAGAACAAGTGTCCGAAGAGAGGGGTTGGTGTTTTTCAGAACCCCTCTGGAGTAATGTGTCGCAAAGTATTTGCAAGCGCAAGCCACCGAGACCAGCAGGGCCTTAAGCGACAACAGAGTCCGCCCCAGGTTGATTCTTCTAAAGGATCAGCCCCAGCAGTTCAGGTGGGTGCATTGTCAACTTCTGATAGCCGGATGGTTATGCGTGGCAACCATAGAAATTTCTTTCGCAGGAAGAGGCGGAGGAGGGGACGAGGGAAGTCTCCTGGTGTCAGTGTGGTCGACCAGTTAGGTGTTAGAAATGTGACAGGTGGACCGTGTATTGTGACTGGTGTGAGGCAAAATTTTCTGCATACCGATATGTCAACTCGTGACTTTGTGCGAAAGGGGATTGTGAAAGACCACCAGCAAGAACTTTTGCCCGTTAGACATGGTTGTGAAAGATAGAGACTGTTTTCATCCGTTTAGGAATTATTCCAGTCTTTTGGATTGACAGCCTTAGTGTAGTTAGTTAATTAGCAGTTATGTTTTGCTGTTGTTATATATTATGATTGCAGGTAGATGGTGTCATGTGATGACATGTCTTTCTTTTAGAGTGCAAGAACGCCAGGCAGACCAGGTGAAAGGGGTGGTTCTGTTGTTCATGTGGTGTTGTCATTACCATCATGTCCAGTAAGAGAGTAACTTCCAGAGTGAATTCATGAGGTGGGATATTATTGAAATAACAATGTTTTGTTGGCCCGGTATATTTTCCTTTATGTTTATATTCAGGTTACAGGTGACACATGATGAAATGTTCTTTTTAGTGTAGAGATACAGGTTGATAGAAAAACAAGTCATTTAGGTACCACAGTAGCTGCAGGAAGCTTATATGTGAAGAGACAAATGGTATTATTTTTAAATACATTTTGTGTTGAATTTCCAGAGTAATGGGAAGTAGTAACCAATATAAAGGTTACTTGTTTAATGTTTATGTAGCTTTTATGTTTGTTTATTTATTTTTATGTAAGAAGTGAGGGTTGTATTCATTCTGTTATGATTGGTGCTCTTATAGCAGAAGAGCTAATTTTCATCACTGATATTATTTTAGTCATTAGTACCAACAACTGGGTTAGTATAGTTTATACTTTTGTGTTCAGATTATTGGTATTTGGAACTGACTGATGCCTGGTGATGTAATCTACACTGTTTCACATTGTAAGTGATGTATGAAAAGAACAAGACTATTTTTTTTAGTGGTACTCTTCAGGGATATAACCAGCAGTTTAGGTTTTGGAGGAGGTAACATGTGACATAGATTTGTTTTGCCTTTGTCATTTTGATGACTGTTTATGTGTAGATGTTAGTACTTGCTTGCTTGATTAGTGATTTTACTTTTTGATGTGGTTACTGAAGACCAATGATTTTATTTTGAGGTGAAATTTTTAGATGGTAACTTTTAAAGAGATAGTTGGGGTGAGGAGATATGATGGTCCATTTCTTTTGACAGGACGTCAAAAAGTAGGGGGTTGGATAATGTGATAGCGCCAAACCGATGCACCTTGGTGTCTACAACAAACCGATGCACGAGTTTGGTCTATCAAAGCCGTATTTGTCCTGGCCACCACCGGAACTCGGCTTAACAAAGGAATCGGAAGCCAGTATTTTTGTTTTAGCAGTCCTTTGTGCTGATGAGAGATGCGGGCAGCATGGCCTTCAGTTCAGTGCTGTTCTGTTGTTGTCAGGTGTGGGAACAATTCCCTGAGTTGATCTGTGTCAACTAATGTTGTGACAAAACTGAGCGGCTGACTAGTTAGTGTCAGCAGGCCTGGGTTCTTGGTGGGATAGTAAATTGTGTCACAACTTTTGTGTTTATGTCGCGTCTTGGGGTTTATGTTGTGTAACCTATGTTTTTGTAGTGTCTTATTGTTGTCTGTGCAGTGTGGCTTGTGTCAAAGTTCTTTATTGTGTCAGTCTAACCAGCCATTGTTTGGAACACCTGTGTTGTGGTACTTGGTGTACCCTGTTGTCTTAAGTGTCCTGATTGGTTAGGGGCCACCCTTGGTTGATGTTTGATATATGCAGTTGTCTGTTGTATCTGTAATTGAACATCCCTTATTGAATGCTTTATTCAATGTGTTTGAACACAAATTGTCACCAAAATTTGTAGTTGTTGATAAATAAAGAGCTATTTTTGTACTGTCTTTAATTTGTTTGTTTAGTCTCTTTTTGTTTTTACAACCACTATTTCTACCACAATCTAACACCTTAATCCATTGCCTGGGTCTCAAGTATGACAGTTATTGTCCAGAGTTGAGGCCCCTGTCTGAGATCTCGTATATCTTCTTATCTAATTACTATCCTCTCTTTTTGTCGGTTGAGGCGGTGTGAGGTTCTCTCTCTTTTCACTATTTTTCTTCTTTGGCCGTAACGAAGTCAGAACTACTCTTTACCTCTTAGCACCGTAGTGAAGGAAGCATCAGTCTTTATGATTGTCTCCCTTTGTCTTTTACCATCGACTACATTAGGATCATCACATGTGTGTCAGCCTGAGTGCATAGACAAATAGACGGCCAGTTTCCTCCTCCATCCCCCCCCCCCCCCACCATCCTTGTAGAGAACGACGCGAGCAGGCATCGAATGCTTGTCCGAAAGCCCTTGCCATTGCCAGCGTAACGTCTTAATTGTTACATCTAAACGCCTGCTAGCACCGTACTGATCGGAAACAACTACTTCTGCCTCTGCTGGGGATTTGATCAGGACAACTGTTTTTGCAGGCAAGTGACCATTACTTATTACCCATTACGCTCCCCAAACACTTTATAACGATATAATAACTAGGCGGGACCAGCTCGATTCTTCGCTAACTCCCTTAAAGAAAATATTAATTATTAGACCATCCTTTGTTTACAAGGCAGGGTGTGTTCTATCTTTCCTGTGGCAGTATATTAATGTGGATTATTTACCATTTCGGAATTACTAAGAAAGAATGAAAATCGGACCTTTCTGAACAAACATAATACAGAAACATTCTTGGAATATCGTGGGCCAAGAAGAAGAAGAAACATTCCGACATTCTGCAAAATCTGAACATCGACGAAAACACTGGCTTATGAACAGCATCTTGTCTCGGAACCTGAAATATTTTGGCCATATTAAAATTGGTTTGAATAGAACAGCGTCGGAAGGCTTGGTTACTGAAAGAACTGCGGCTGTCGACAAGCGCGAAGATGGACAGAGCATATTGAAGACTCCAGGGGCATTGGAATGCATAAAGCAGAGTAACTGACAACGGAGAATCTTCTCGGCAGGTTGTGATTATTGCTACGTCCTACAGAGGACCTGCCATCTAATGATGATGAGATGGCCGTAGAGGGACAGGATCATGCCTCAAACAAACCAATATATTGAAGCATCTCTTCGTGGTGCGACTTACCCAACTGCTGGGTCCTCAGCAAAGCCAGCGTTCCAAGGATCCTCGTGCCGTTCCGCAGATGTGAACCTCAAGTACCATTCTTGCTCACTTCGTTGTTTCCTGGGCTCGGAGAAGTGAAGGGAAGTTCTCCTAGACGATCTCCGTGGAAATTATCTACTACGGCACCAGAGAGGGAGAAACGTTTCACGATCAGTCGACTACAATTTCACAAATCGAATTTCATATTTAGAAGTCTTCAGCCTTCAGGATATCCGACTAACCAACCAGCCAACGAATCCAAAATGGCGAACAGGTCGGAATAACATGTAATCCAGTCGTAACGGGGAACTGAACTCGAGGCCTCTGTGTTGATACGCAAGTACACTAAAACATCATGCTACTGCCTTTATGTCGGGTTTCTATTGCAGCACATCGCTCTCATTATAGACCGGCCTGAAAGACTCGATAGTCTGCGTCAGTTTTCCCGGGTCAATTTTCCCACGTCGGTTTTCCAAACTTTCCATTGTTAAATTCAATGTTTTCTCTATATCCGGTATCCACCATCGTCTTGATCTGTCCGTGTCTGGTCTTCCAGGAACCGGGCCTTCCATTACTCTCTCTCTCTCTCTCTCTCTCTCTCTCTCTCTCTCTCTCTCTCTCTCTCTCTCTCTCTCTCTCTCTCTCTCTCTCTCTCTCTCTCTCTCTCTCTCTCTCTCTCTCTCTCTCAACTAATGTGATGTTTAATTTGGCCAAAGTACATAAGCTCAGTTTCCGAGATATTATATCATTTATGAGAGCCTTGGTTTTTCCCTGCTTGTGTCTTTTAGGAAATCTGAATTCTTTCTCTATTTGGTCCACGGTATTCTAAGATTTATTCTATAAACGTTTACATTTAAAGCATTGAATTTCTTCTGTCTAGTGTGTATCATGGTCACTTATTAACATCATTACTTTGCAACAGAAAAGAACATAATCATCAATGCCGAGGTAGCGGCACCGGTCAGTTGGACTGAAATGTTGACTTCTCATCCTTCACTTGTGGACGTAAATTACAAGTACGTTTGAATTCGAAGTGCGTTCGCTTCATGGCGAGGGACACTGGCAATAGGGAAAACTAATCCACTTGTAAAATACGCCTAGTGCGTTAGAAGTAGTAGCACGCGTATGGAGTACGCTAGAGTTCAAAGCGAACCAACCAAAATGAAAAAAGAATCAGTTGCCATCTCCGCATTCAAGGTCGGCTGCAACGAGGCTTTAACACCCTAATTCATACGATTCACGATGTATTCAACTGGTTTCTTTCAGTCTATCTGTTGATGTTGCCCCTTCAAACGTAAATCGGTCTTTTTCTTTCACATTTGCTGTATATGGGCTAAGGCTAAATCTTCATCTCCTTCAGTAGTGTTGTCTGCGATCTCATTCTTTATGATACCGCAATGTTTTAGTTATATCTCATCATTGTGTATTTATCGCCTGTGTTTCTACACTGCACAATAATGAAGATCGTCGGTTCGTTTTAGGACTCGGTTCACTGCGATCTTGGGGAACTGGAGAATTTCGAAGACCTCGAACAGTCACGTCAAAAGTTGGCACAGCCCATAGATAGTCGCTCGGTACAAAACATGGGATGGCTGTATTAGTTCCGTTGTCTAACAAGCCGAAGAGTATGCGAAATGTCGTAATAGTCACAGCTAGGTGAACCAAACCTTCCTACGGCACCTCTTTGTGGCAGAAGAAGGGCAAAGCATAGAGGTGTTATGAACGCGGTTTTCGAGTATCCACCAGAATAAGTCTAAGACTTCAGCGACTGAGCAGAACATGACTCACTAATCCTCACAACGGGAACAGCTATCGAAGGCAAGGGTCATACGATGTCATGTAGATGTAAAAGTCAACGAAATCCCACCAATGTATCTTCTAAAGAAAAAGCGTATAAACTGGTCACAAATTTGAAATCGAGGAATAATGTGTTGCAAAGTTTCATACCAGTATTCGAACTGAGGAACATAACATACTATTATACAGCGGATCAACATAACACCGTTACCACAATTGAGATAGGTAATCATCATGTCATCATCAGCCCTACGGAGAGTTGTGAAGGTGTCTTATCATAGTTCTCCAATGGTGTCTATCATCTTGAAAACTTAGTGACAGCTGGCAATCTTAATGGGAAAATAACTAGGAGAAGACAAACAGAACAATACCCGGATGGCGAGGCCGAATAGCATAATCGGAATATGTACAGACTTGATTCAACATCAACAACCTTCCACTGTAATCAGTAATGGCACATGATCGTGATGATGGTGTCTATCCTTTCTGAGTCTCTTCATCGCTATACAATTCTTCACTGATAAGTCTCAGGATTCCAAGACAACAAATGTTTCGTGATCGACATCTAGGTCGCTTGCTAAGGATATTGCTGTCCATGGCTTACTGTTAAAGATAAGCAGCTATTTAAGGTAGTGTATTGGTATATTCGATCCCTATGTATTTCAGCATTATCATGTCAGTGTTAACTATTACCCAAAGTGTAATGACAAGGTCGTTACGCTGACAATGGTATGAGCGCCGTCGGACGATATTTCGATGCCTGCACTCGCAGTTCGTTAGAAAAATCCTGGACATCTGTTCCTCTGTTTTATCCGGCCCAAACAATGCGTTGGCTCTAACACTTCAGACACCCTGCTACGGTACTTGTTTATTATTTTCTTGTATAAAAATAATTTCCGTAGCAGAAACCTGTCATTGGTTTGTGATTTTTTTTAAAAATTATTTTGTAACGCTCGCTCGCAAGCGGAGTCTGCACACGCTACTTCTAGTAGCACGGGACTAAATGTTGCGTATGGATTAGCTTTCCCTATTACGAGTGATTCCTTACCATCAGGCGAACTCCACTCCGACTTCAGAAGTATTCGTAATTTACGTCCTCAAGTCAAGGACGAGAAGTCAACATTTTAGTCCAATTGTCCGGTGTAAGATATGAACCCCCTACCTCGACATCAACCCACAGGATAGTTTAAGAACGAACTCTCGTCTCCATTCGGCCATGCTGATCTCCGGTCTGTGATATGATATAGCAGTGGTTCTCAAATGGTGGGAAATTCCCTCCCCTCCAGGGGGGAATTTTATGGTTTTCCGCGGGGGGTTTGGGGGGGGGGGGGGGGGGGGGGAGAGATTAAGACCACAGATTGGCAGACTCAAACTGGCTTTAGCACCATACAAAACGCAATCGTTCCCATTCTTGTATTATGTGTGAGCGTGTGTGTGCGCGCGTGTGTGTGTGTATATATATATATATATATATATATATATATATATATATATATATATATATATATATATAATATATATATATATATATATATATATATATAGACACACCACAGGCACACACAGACACACACACACGCACCATTTGAAGTCAATAAGTAAGTCACAAATGGATGTATGACAATAACTAAATATGATAACAACTTGAAACCAGTTTATTTTATGCATACATTGTACCTTTATTTCTCAACATACCGCATGCATACCGCATATTTCTCATACAAACCGCATGCAAATCAACATTTCTAAAACAAAATCTATGTTAATAGGAACCAGGCAAAGACTTCACACGCTAAACTCGCAGAGAACTCTACAGCTGCACATTGGTAGCATGCCTATAGAAAGTGTAACTGAGCACAAGGCACTGGGTCTTATCATAGATCAAAATCTAACCTTTAATCACATGTTCATGCTCTCATTAAACAAATAGCCAAAAAAGTATTATCAATTTGCCAAAAATAAAAATTTCCTTGACGAAAACACAAGAAAGATATTCTATACTTCCCACATACAAACACATATTAATTATTGCTCCACAATCTGGGATGGATGTTCCAAATCAATAACAAAACGCCTATATTCACTCCAAAAAAGGGCAGTGCGTTTAATAAATGGTGAAAAGCTCACCGACAGTTCTAACCTACATAAACGTCTTCGGTTACTGTCACTCCACAAATAACTACTTTTTAATAAGGCCAAACTAATTCACAAAATTCTATTTCATAATGCTCCAAGCTACCTTTGGCCATTGTTTAAATATAACGCAAGACATAGCGAGCGACTAAATATACTTCATGTCCCTAAACCTAGGATAGACTTATATAAAACAAGCTTAGCATACTCTGTCGCTCACTTGTGGAACAATCTTCCACAAAAAATCAAAGACACCACAAATCATTATACATACATTCGCAATCTGTGTGAACACTACCTCAGTACTGACTACATGCCCCATAAACAAAACAAACAAAAAAATACAATAATAATGGTAAATTATCTCAAACGACAACTAGCCAAAAAACATTCCCATATGTAAGGCACGTTACACCTTCCTTAGGTATTTATAATGCCCATGTTAGACATTGCCTCAGTGAGTCAATTGTTATTGATTATTTTTCATGCGTTATAATGCTATTGTTCTTTTGTTGTCAAAAATTTGCTTCATAAGTGATGTTGAATGAAAGAGTGTATGAGAGGAAATTGTGAAGAAGGGCAGAATGTCAGACGGGCCTGCGTGCCCAATTCTTAACCCTTTGAAAATAAAGATGTTCATTCATTCATTCAGCATAATTTCCACCAACATTGATGCACTTATCCCATCGTTATATCAGTCCTCCCAAACGGGCTGCATTGAACTGCGTGCTCTGTTTTCTAAACCACGTTTTCACTTCACATTCAACTTCGGCGTCATTCGCGAAATGTCTCCCGCCAAGGTGGGTTTTCAGTGGACCAAAAATGGTGAAAATCGCTAGGGGCTCTGTCGGGGCTGTAAGGTGGATGTTCCAGAACTTCGTATCGAGAGAGATAATGCAAGGACAGTTCATTTTGTGTTCCTCCTTCAATTGTCTGGGTACCTATACCATACTTTCTTAAATTTCAATCGATCATGCATTATGCTGCATGCTCAACCATGTAAGCACCCTATTGCAGATGCTACAGAATCTATCGTTACTTGCCTGTCACCTCTAATCATCTCCTCCACCCGCTGCACGGATGCTTCTGTTGCAGTCTCAACAGGACGACCAGATCGGAAGTCATCAACAATTTTAGAGCGTCCTTGAGAAAATGTTTCTACCCAGCTATGCACCGCTTTACGGGACAAACATTTGTCAGCATAAACAGGAAGCATTTCCTTATGAATGTCCTTTGCAGGCAGACCTTTTACCCACAAAAAAAGCTCAAAAGCACGTTGCTCTTTAGTTGTTCACTCCATAAGTACAGTCATTTTGTTTATGCGCTGCGCAAGCGCATGAGACACCCAGCGCCACATGATGAACGGGAATATAAAGTTCGATGTTGCTGTCACCTAATGACCACTGTGTGACTTACTTATTGACTCGCCCTTGTATATATATATATATATATATATATATATATATATATATATATGTGTGTATGTGAGTATATGTGTGTGTGTGTGTGTGTGTGTGTGTGTGTGTGTGTGTGTGTGGTTGATTGTATTTATGAGTGTGTGTGTATATGTATATATATATATATATATATATATATATATATATATATATATAGCCGTGTGTGTGTGTGTGTGTGTGTGTGTGTGTGTGTGTGTGTGTGTAATAGGAGGGATGACATTTCGGAAAAGGCGGGGGGGGGGGGTGACATTCTTAATATATATGAAAGGGTGCATGGGACAAACAAATAAAGGTTGAAAACCACTGCGATTGGGCTATCACATGCTGAAGACATGAATGCACAGAGGGATCTCTAGCTATTCTGTTCCTCATTTGGCGGACGACAAACGCAGGGTCGAACTCTCGTCCGACCTCGTCCTCACAACGTTATCAGCGTAGATCACTACCAGTTACACTAACGCGCCCGCCTTAAATCTCGCATGTCCTTTGCAGGATGTTGCGATCAACCCCAGGTTTAATTTCGAGGCAATTTTACATTCAGTAGTTTGCCATTGCTTTCCGAACGAGACGTCACGAGTAAAATGTAAATTCGGCATTATCAACTGTGTGGTGGATCTTAGTAATTCTGCAAATAACCATCTTCATTATTTTGAGCTATGCAGATAAGCGTTTGCTATCACTGTTCACGATATCATGTGACCACCAGAGATATGATCAGGATGCAAAGAATACATTACGAATTAAGAAATTAAATGTAATTTAGAAATGGGACATTGAAAGGGAACATACACGTATGTGATATTCATTACAAAACAGTCAATAAAAGCCTTGATATTCGGTAAATTTGAACGCAAGCAATCATACACATTTAAAATTCCACACAAACTGGTTATTACAAACTGGAAAAAAACTGCAAACCACAAACACTGAAAAACAGTGCAGTCAAGCAAAACTATCAGAAGGAAGAGAGAACCAGAGAGGGCGACAGAGAGAGCGCTACATAGAGAGAGAGAGAGAGAGAGAGAGAGAGAGAGAGAGAGAGAGAGAGAGCGAGAGAGAGCGGGAGAGCGAGAGAGAGAGAGAGAGAGAGAGAGAGAGAGAGAGATTAAGCAAGGAAAGAAAACGAACTGTCAAACACCGTTGTCCCTTAGAGAATTAAGGGTGACAGCGGATGAACTGAAAGGGAATGAAAATTAATATAAGATGTCACACAAACAAAATTGGACGTTTCGGTCGAAGCCTTTCTTGGCGAATAAACAAAGGGAATAGAAAAACTAAAGTGACAGAGAGGACAGGATCGGAATAATAACTAAATAATGAGTGCATGAGTAATATATGGTATTAGCAAACCAATACAAAGTGGTACTTCTCTGAATCGCCATCAGTGCGCTGTCTCAAACCACTGATAGAGTGGGTGACTCATAGAGGCGTGTACTTCTGATACGAAGAAATGAAGGAAGTGCTAAAAGATATAATATTGGTGGGATGGATATTTTTTCCGAAGATACGGGTAATAAATTGGGGTCGATGAAAGTAAAAGATGTCAGAGGGTGCGAAAATTTGAGTGCCTTTTTAAAGAGGGAATGATGTAGAATATTGGTTTGTACACCAGCCTATAAATACTGTGGTGTGAGTCTCGAACCCAAACAGTGACTTGATTTGTTTTCGCCACCAATAAGACCCCGCGGTGGACTCATACTCATTTTCATGTTTTTATTTTATTTTTGCTCTCGCTCGCTTTGAACTCAAGCGTAATCCATATACACTACTTCTAGTAATACTAGACTTAATTTTGCGTATGGATTAGCTTTCCTTGAATAGCCATCAAGCGAACCCACTCCAACTTCAGTGGTACTTGTAATTTACGTCCCACAGTCAAGGACGAGAAAATAACATGTGTGTCTAACTGTCTGGTATGGGTGTTAAACCTCCTTACCTCGTCATCAGCACATCGGATGTTTAAGAACGCGCGTTCTTATCCATTCGGCCATACTGACCACTCAAACTCATAACACTGATGCTGGAGGTTTAAACCAGCGTCGACCAGTGAAGCACCAACAATATTACCTTTAGAGTTGCGTTCGGTGGGAGAAGCTTAGACTGAACATTATAGCTCTAAGATACTTTATTAACTGCCAGGACTTTGGAAGCCTGGTCGCGCAGTGTTTAGCAGCTTACCTGCCGGCCCTGTGAGTATGTGTTCGAAACCCACCCGTAGCGGGCATTTTTAATAAAATTGACACGAGCTCTCGTGTATACCCAGCGTAACATGAGGACCATGAAATATTCTGAGAACTAAAGGCGGACGGTGTGATATTGATCCCATAGAATGCCGATTAATATATAAACTATGAGACTAGCACCATATACCCCAGACGTGGTGAAACGATTCAGTTATTTTGCTTATACAAGGACTTGTTATAGGACAGAGACACGGTGATCAGAGAGCGCCAGCCAGGCCTGGAAAATTGATCATAACAATTGAAACTACAAGGTAATGTCAATATATAAGATAAAAGCTGATATGAATTAGACGAACACTAGTGTTGATAGTTCTTTAAGGTGTCATTCGGTGGTAGCATTATTTATATGTGCGGTTAACTTAGCTAAGATTTGTAAATATCATATGAGCATGCGCAAAGTTAATAATAATTGTGATATGCTGGTGATATGTGATGATATAAGAGAGAGAGAGAGAGAGAGAGAGAGAGAGAGAGAGAGAGAGAGAGAGAGAGAGAGAGAGAGAGAGAGAGA
>JACEFZ010003753.1:535000-647500 GCA_014155875.1 Cepaea nemoralis | reverse complement strand
TATAAATGTGGGGATAGCATCACAGCCGGCTCCGTGGCTAAAGGCTTGCGAACGAGATTCGTGAGCCGGGTACTAGGCGTTCGAAGCTCAGCTGCGACCGATTTGTGTAGCAGACCGTGTCGGGTTGTGTTATAAGGTGCTGGTATGGGACTGGGCGTTCAGAAAGCAATGGCAAATTACTGGACGTAACACTTGCCTAGTACATCAACAGCAGCTGAAAAATGCTGGTGTTGACTGCAACGTCCCGTAAGCGATACGCAACAATTGTTTTTAATAGCACCACATACCCAATACGCCTCAATGCATGGAGCAGGGTTTTTCACTTTTTTGTTTTAAAGCATGAACAGCTCAAGTGGATCTAGTGAAATATTGCATATAGACAACCATGAAACCGTTACTGCCAGTGAATCAAGAAGCGAAGAAAAGACGTTGTTACTTGAAGAGGACATACATTTAGAAAACCTGAGAATAGTGTAACTAGACAGTCCTTTGTCTGGAATCCCCAGGCATAATAAATAGAGGGAGATATGAAAATGCACGGAGAAGAGCATAGAGACAAATAAATAATACGGGGAGGATATGGACAGAACTGTATGAGATCCACACATCATGTGCCATGCCGGTAAGCTTGGGCGGTCTTGATTCACCATGTCACTCGATCACAAGAGTTGTGGATCAGCTCAGTGTTCTTGTCTCGATATGGATGGTCACACCATCCAGGTATTTACTTCTCTGTCGTCCCCCTTGTTCTCTTCCCTTCGATCTTGCCAGTTGTCACCAAGCTCTCTAATTCATTTCTTCTCATAACATGTCCAAAACATTTTGACTGTCTACGTCTAATTTCTCTCATACGTTTACGACTTTCATATGTTGCTTGTAGGACTTGGTCGTTGATTTTTCTGTCTGTCCATGGTATTCTTTGCATTCTCGTCAGAAACCACAGCCATCAGATATTTTTCAGCTTGACTGCTCATTATACCACGCTTCACATCCATACAAAAGTACAGGTTCTATGTAACACTTCAACACTCTCTTTCTCGTTTCAATTGATATCATTTTATAGGTCAGTTTGTTTTTCATCTTGCAAAAGGCTACCTTCGCAATGGCAATTCTTGTTCTAATCTCGTCAAGGCACCGCCCATTAGATGTTGTGAACTACTCCGAGATAATTGTACCGATTCACTTGTTTAAGAATATTCCAATTTACCTGTATATTACATTGTGGTATTTTGTTCTTCCTAGTGACGACCATAATCTGTGCGTTCTTACAATTTAATTCTAACTCTGGTTGTTCACTGTGAGCAACAACCGCATCTACTAAATATTGCAGATCATGCTTATCGTCTGCAATCTATATTGTATCGTTTGCATACCTAATGCTATTGATAGTTCTTCCGCCAATGATGATTCCTTTCATATCTTATACTTTTCTGAAAATATTTTCACTATACAGAGAAAACATATACGAAGATATTGCACAACTCTGTCTCACACATCTCTTAATAAGCAGATATTGGCCTACTTCATTGTGAATTCTTATAGCAGCTTTTTGTTTCCAATATATATATATATATATATATATATATATATATATATATATATATATATATATATATATATATATATATATATATATATATATATATATATATATATATATATATATATATTTCCCCCCCCCCCCCCCCCCCCCCCCAAGTCTATGGTCTTTCCAATCAATTTGTAGATCTTGAAGCATCTCTATCATGTTGACATGTCTTACTCTATCGAAAGCCTTTGTGTAGTCAATAAAGCAAAGATCTTTATCTTTATGTATTTCTATAGGACGTTCCATTACTGTTCTCATCATGTACATATCATTTACTGTACCCTTGCCTTCTACAAATCCATTTTGTTTTTCTCCTATTTCGGGTTGAATTTTCTCCTTAACTCTGTGCATGATAATGCTTAGCAAAATCTTCGTGATGTGGCTCATTATACTAATTGTTCTATGTTGATCACATTCCATGATTTCTTTGGGATTGCAATAAATACAGAATTGCATAATTCATGATGCATATCTCCAGTATAATATATTGTGTTCAGCAGTCTGGTGACTTGATCTATTCCATATTCTTCTAAAGCATTAATCATTTCTGTTGTGATGTTTTGTGAGCCATGGGTCTTGCCAGTTTTCATATGGTTAAAAGCATTTTGAACCTCCATCTTCAAAATTATGGTCCTTCATTATTATTTCGAATATCATACTGTTCTTCTCTGTTATCATGATAAAGGTGTTTCACATAATCTGACCATACAGGTAAAATCCGATCTGTTTCTATTATGAATTTTCCATCTTTTGTCTCTAAGCAGCCTGCTGATGTACGTGTTCTTTTATTAGTAAGCTCCTGAATTCGTTGTGTGTATATATATTATATATATATATATATATATATATATATATATATATATATAGATATATATATATATATATATATATATATATATATATATAGCTGGCTTCCTGGCCTAGAGGTTAGCGACTTTTCTCCGTAATCTCGTATACTCTCGTAAGTAACGTGACGACAGTGAGAATCAGCAGTGGTTCGAATCGCGTCGGTAACTTACGGGGTATGTTAGCCGGCCGCTCAGAAAGCAGTGGCAAACTACATGAGCGTAATCTTGCCAAAAATCAACAATCAGCTGAAAGATGCTGATGTTGACAGCGATGTCCTGTAAAGGATATGCAAACATTTATTATTTACTTTATATATATATATATATATATATATATATATATATATATATCTATATATATATATATATATATATATATATATAGTCTGTATCAGAACGCTATTACAGCTATAATTTTGAAAACATATTACAATTGCACACAACCTAGACCCTTCACTTTGTTATTATGATACTGGCGAGCTAACTACTGTGCTACCGAGACCGCTCAATATGTTATAGATTCTGGTGAGGTTCGAACTCGTGATCTTCTGCATGTGAAGCAGGCAGACGCGATAACCACTACACCATAGAAACCACCTAGCGGAAACAGTGACCCTCCAGAGAAAACGTTTGTGTCGTCTTTCTCCTCAGAACACAACAGTTAATATGTGCGAAGTAAGACAGGGATGTCAGCAGATCTGAATTAACACATCTGAAGACTCAGTCCGGTATGACATCACACTGATGTTGGACAACAGGATGTCTTCATCCGACATACAGGACTTCATGCTGGAGGTAACAGTCAGCGAACGCAAGCAAGCAAGAATGGTCAGCCATTCTAGAAAAGTCACGCTTTCGGTGACCATACGAAGGTAACCACATCTGCGCAGAAACATTTATGGAAGAATAACATATGGGAGCTGAGAATTCCAAACAGAAATATGAGATTGCAGGCGAATGAAGACATCGAAATGCATCAGTAAGTGGTAAAAACAGAAGTTAAACAAATTGTTGGAGATCGAAGACTTGGGGTGAGGGGCAGTCCCATCTTAAAAATAAAGCGGCTTTTAAACGTCTTATGCTTTTCATGATATGAGCAACATTTCATAGTCATGATTTGGATATCAATACACCACAATAATCTGCACTTATTATATATGTAGAAACCGATTTATAGACGTTACTATAAATGTTGAGGAAGTATTGCACATATCTCTCCGCCAAACGTAGGACTGTATCGCCAAAATATTTCATGAATCAAAGCTTACAGAAAATGGCGTTGCAGCTCGTGAAGGTGAAACTTAACGCATGTAAACGCAGGTGATAATTACAATAATGTTTTTACGTTGTAACATACTGCAAAAAATCAACAGATGCCTTTAAGACAAATAGACGCACACAGCTGTATCTCAGAATACATGTTTTCGTTTCAGAATGCCTTGAGGATATAATAAGGAAAGGGATGCGAAACTACCGGAAGATCTACCATGTTCGATATTCGCTGAAGAGACGGAAATGACCCTCGACCCACACAATTTACATGTCAACGTGGTTATTACGGTGACTGCTGTGTTCGTTGTCCTGTCTTCAGTCGTGTCAGGTAAACAATTATACAATCAATGTTTTCCGTTTGTGGATTTAAACATAGAAAACAAAAACAACACATTGCACAATTTATACATTTTGCTGTACCTTGTCAGGCACAACACATTGTACAATGTAATGCCTAGTATATTTCTTTCTATCTTGTCAAGTGTATACTACAATAAGTAAAATGAACCATTGCCTAAACAATTGCATACACATAACGGAGATGTAGTTATGGAATTGAGGAGCTGGCATATTCCGCATGGGTGGAAAATACGATACAAAGATCATTCTAAAGGTTATGTGTAATTGACTGGTGGGAATAATCCCATGTCCTTCATTTAATGTTATCGCTGGAATTTTGGTCAAGAGGTCAACATATAGCATGCATTTCCAATGCTAAAAATAACGTATAATTGGCACCTGCTTCAGATTCCCTATGTTGCACCTGTCCGTCTATGATTTCAATCTCTTCTCTATGAGAAAACAGGATAATCAATTTGTTGTTACCCTAGCAATATACAGAGTAAGTGTATACGCTTTATGTTTCAGCCAAGATGATTTATTTGTTTGCTTTATATTATTTATTTCTGTAGTATGTATATGACGAGAATTTAAGAAATGTTTCGAGTGTTAAATTGTAAATTCTTTTATTTGTGTCTTTCTTCTTGAAAACACGATCCCTGGGATCTTAGTATTTTCCCTGACACATTACTGTTTATAAATGTGTTAATTTGTGGATATTAACTCTGAAACCTGCTACCGCACAGAACCACGCTTATCCCAAACCCAGCAGTAAATGAACATGTCCCTATGTACGCCAAATCCAATTGCATTTATCAGTTTACATGCAGGTGCCAGTCTACCTTCATCTGCAGAACAGAGAGACAGTGAATAACAGGGTGGTAGAACACATACCCAAATGGACTGACAGAATAATAAACAAAGGCTCTGGTAGTCTGGCCATGCCTACACACCGCAAATCCCTTACGTCATCGATTGACCGGCACGTTTTGAAAATCGGTAATGTGATTGACAGGGACAATGCGTTTCGTGTGTTGTTTAATATACGAAATGGTCGCATGTTAAAGCTGGCCGAGGCAATTGCCATTCAATTACAAAAACCAACTTTATGTTAACAAAAAGACATGATAGTATAACATTACCGTGGTAGACAATTCAAATTGCTGCGTGAAAATGTATGTTGTATATTTCAGCTTGAATGATTTATCGTATTGCTTTAATTTATGTTGTGTGATTTCTGCAGAGAAGGCAGCAAACAATGCCAGACATTACATCATGCAATCTATTGTTTGTGTGTTCGTTATTCAAATATTTATAGCGCTAGAAATCAGCAACATCGATAGCACTAAAACAATTACTAATAAACTACAAACATTCATTAACTGATGTATGCGCAGAACAGAAGGAGTAACATAATATGCTATAATCAATCGCGGCGGAGCTTAAAGAGAAACTCTAAATTTAGAGGAGAAAACAAAAAGAAGAACAGCGAATCAAGAGGAGAGGAAAAAACCCCGGTCCTGGATAAGACAGGCATTTAGAAAACCTGTAAATATAATTATTAGAAAACTCTCTCTCTCTCTCTCTCTCTCTCTCTCTCTCTCTCTCTCTCTCTTTCTTTCTTTCTTTCTCTCTCTCTCTCTCTCTCTCTCTCTCTCGCTCTCTCTCTCCCTCCTTCTCTCTCTATGTCTCTCTTACTCTCCCACCTCTCTCTCCCTCTCTATGTCTCTCTTACTCTCCCTCATCTCTCTCTCTCTCTTTCTCCCTAGAACCCAAAATATAAAATAAATAGAGGGACATCAAAAACCACATGGTGAAGAGAATTAGAGACAGTGATCGTTAATATGAGGAGGACATGAAGAGAATTGGAGACAGTGATCGTTAATATCAGGAGGACATGAAGAGAGCTGCAGAAGATGACAACAGATATGAATGCCTGGCGTGAGGTGGTTGAGGAACTGGTCTCCACTATTCCATATAAACCCGCAATGATACGTATGTGTTCGCGCGTTTAATATATGTTTTCTACCATTGTGTGTTTCACTATTAAAAAAGTTAATTGCATATCCTTTACCGGGAGTAGCAGTCAGCAATAGAATTTTTTGGGCTGTTCGTGATTCCTGTGAAAGTTTACGTTCAGTAGTTTGACATTGCTTTCTGAACGACCGGCACCCATACCACTTCATAAAAAAACCAACACATCTGTGTTTCGAACGCGGGTATGCTGGATTCCGAACTACGTCCGTAACACCTTGGCCTCGGAGCCGGCTTCACTATACTGTCACAATTAAACAGTTAAGTTATTTTCTAGTGGTGTTGTCCTTCTATAAATATATATTAATGACATTATCCTCATCATTCAGTAAGTCCAACCCAGAACGTTGCTCTCATCACAGCAGGTGAACATTCCCTTTATCAATTCCTTTATCAATTCCCCTGCCTCGTTTGTTTTCATCTACAGGGTGTCTTCAATGTCCAGTGTCCATCTTCGTGTTGGTCAACTCTTACCTTTTCTTCAAGGAACCATGTCTTAAATCTATGTTCTTTCCAAATCACAGAGGCGTTTAATATGGTCAGTGTTTTAGATGTCGAAACATGGCAATGTTTATGAGCCATTTTCTTCTTCTTTGATGTTAAGATCCATTAGTATGGTCAGTATTTTTCTACTTCTTAGTCTGCGGTAATCTAAACAAATGTTTATGTAACATCTAATTTCAATAGCTCCGATTTTCTTCTTTAGTGATTGCGAAATGATCCTATGGCTTACCATAGTTTACCACCGGAAAGATACATGTTATATGCGAGAAAACTGAAAAAAAAAAAAAAAAAAATATATATATATATATATATATATATATATATATATATATATATATATATATATATATATATATGTGTGTGTGTGTGTGTGTGTGTGTGTGTGTGTATGTGTGTGTGTGTGTGTGTGTGTGTGTGTGTGTGTGTGTGTGTGTGTGTGTGTGTGTGTGTATGTCCCAGCCATTACAGTCTATTAGCCTTTATGATACCAGTGATTTGCGGGGATTTAAACAAATCAGAAATGTCTTTGTTGCTTCTGCTTTTCCACTCTCCACTTTGTTTATCCCTAAAGGTTTGTAACAAGGCTTCGTCTCCTTTAGTAGTACTCCAGGTTTCAGAGCCATACAGCACAACTGGTCTAATCAGTGTTTTGTATATTGTGATCTTGGTGTTACGAGATAGCGCATTTGATTTTAGCAGATGATGTAGTGCATAGTATATCTTATTTCCAGAGTTGATTCTAGTTTGTATTTCTTCCCTATGATGTTGGAGCAGTTGAAGATTGTACCCAGGTATTTGTATGCTTCCGTTCTTTTAATGGTCATATTATCTATTTGTATGTGGCCAGCTTTTTTTTAGCCATTCCTTCTCTTGAAATTACCATATATTCTGTCTTATCTTGGTTGATAACCAGCCCCATCTGTTGAGCTTTTTCCTTTAAGTGAGTCAATATTTGCAATGTCTTTTGTTCATTTCCCCCTATAATATCTATATCATCTGCATAACCAAGCAGTCTGAATGTTCCTCCAATACCACATTCCTCCTTTACCTTCCTTACAACTTTCTCTAGAGCCAGATTGAAGAGTAGCGGCGATAGTGCATCACTCTGTTTCAAGCCAGATGTTATTTGGAACGGGAATGATTTCCTGCCTTCATATGTTACTATATTATAAATATCTTCCATGCATAGCCTAGTCATGTTGATTAACTTCCTTGGTATTCCAAATCCCTGCATAGAATTCCATAGACTATCCCTATGGACACTATAATAGGCCTTTTTAAAATCCACAAAAATGTTATGGAGATCTCCTTTACATTCCCAATTTTTCTAGGCTTTTGGTCGTAAGATGAATATCTAATCTATTGTTAATCTGTTTTGTCTGAAACCCGCCTGGTAGTCACCTAATATGTCTTCTGAATATGGTTTTAGTCTATTTAGTAATACCGTGGATATTATCTTATAGCTTGTGGACAGTAGTGATATTCCTCTATAATTTTCATAATGGAACTTGTCTCCTTTCTTAAAGATAGGTATCAATAATGACTCTTTCCAATCATGGGGTAATTCTTCTGTCCTCCAGATTTTTATTATTAGTGCGTATAGCTTTAGATGTAATGCATGGCCGCCTGCCTTTATACATTCAGCAGCAATTCCATCAGCCCCAGTTGCCTTATTGTTTTAAATCATTTTATTACATATAGGATTTCTTCTAAAACAGGTTCTTCAATTTGTGGTCCCTACACGTTAGAACCACTTCCTGTGGGAAAGTGTTATCTGGAGCTTCACAATTTAGTAATTCAACAAAGTATTCTTTCCACATTTCCTCATTGGTATTTATCATATTCCCATGTTTGTCTTTTAAACCATATGTGTTATGTTGGTGCCCTCGTCTCATTGACTTCAGTTCTTTAGAAAACTTTCTGCATTCGTTGTTCTCGTGATTAGTTTTAATATCTTTGATTATATTACTCATATATTCTCGCTTCTGCTGCCGGACTATTTTTATTGCCTCTTTACATTAAGTTCTATATTGCTCTTCCTTTTGGATGTTGTTGATGTCATTTAACCACAACTGTCTGGCATTCTTTTACCTAATGACTGCTTCTTCACATGTTTGATTGAACCATCTTTTCCTTCTATGCGTGGTTATTACACAGAGACATTCTTCTGCGGTAGTTTGAATTGTATTCTTGATGTTCAACCAAGTTTGGTCAACGCTTTCCTCCAACGGGTTTTGTAAAATTTCAAGTTTACATTTTATATCATCTGCAAATTTCTCTTTGACTGTGCTTTCTTATAGTTTTTCTCAGTTATATGTTGGGTGTAACCTTTGCAGTTTAGTATAGAAAGCTCTCTTTAGTTTTATTTTAAATTTTGCTCCAACGAGGTAGTGGTTGCTCTCAGCTCCTCTATAACTTCTGACTTGTTGCATATTTGATGCATTTTTGTTGTTAATTATAATGTGATCTATTTGAATATAGGTTCTCTTGTCTTATGATTTCCAAGTTTTTTTTTAATGTATATCCTTTCTTTGCAGTCTGGTACTGCTGATCTGCAGTCATTTGGCATCTGCTAGGTCGATGACTGTCCATCCATTGTCATTTTAAATTTTATGTAGGCTTTCCATACCGGCAACTTTTTTATGAGTTTGCTCTCTACCTATTTTTGCATTGAAGTCTCCCAGCACAATCAGGATGTCCTGTTTGGGGGTTTCTTCTATGACATCTTCTAGATCATTATAAAAGTCTTCTTTAATATCACCTTATTTCTCTTCAGTAGGTGAATGTACATTAATCATCGTTATATTTTTTCCATTTACCTTTTATTCGTAATTTACTTACCCTGTCATTAACAGCTTTAAAGTTTAGAGCGTTCCCCCATAACTCTTTTTCGTTGACAAATCCTGTTCCTAATTCATGTTTATTTTGGGTGTTTCCTCCATATATTACAATCATTCCATTTTGCTCTAAAGTACCCTCTCCTGGCCACCTTATTTCTTGAATTGCTGTTATATCCATTTGATATTCAATCAGCTCCCGGGTTAGTCCCTCGGCCGCTCCAGCTCGATATAGTGTCCGTACATTCCATGTTCCAAATCTCAAAAGTCCTGTAAGGTTCCAAGGTCGTTGTCCAAATAAGTCAGTCCGAATTCGAGGCTTATTTATCTGTTTCGTAACAAAACAGATTTTACAAAGGTCGGGATGTTAACCCCACGCTTCAACCCCCAACCTGGAGGACCAGGGTGTTTCTCTTTGTCTGTTTCTACCCTTTGACCTGTCCGGCTTGGAAGGCCCTGCTGGTAGGCCCAGGCCGGCATAGCTCTCAGGGTCATTGAGAAACTCAAGCTCCACCACCACGCCAAGGTGGAAACACCATCCGGGGATATATATATATATATATATATATATATATATATATATATATATATATATATATATATATATATATATATATATATATATATATATATAATTAGATAATTAGTTAACTTAATTGTATATCCTTTACAGGACGTTGTATTCAACACCAGCATTCTTTTTTGTTGTGATATCTTAGCAGCTTTCTGAACGACCAGCACCCATACCATTTCCTAAAAAACCAACGCCACAGGGTCTACAGCCAAATCGCGCGCAGGTGTGTTTCGAACGCGGGTTAGCGGGATCACGAACCGCGTCCATAAGACCTTCGCCACAGAGCTGGCATATATATCAGAACAAATCGAAATAACATAGCTCGGTAAAATGTATTGGCTAGAAATGCTAGACGTCACGAGCGTTTCTAAATACCTCCACCCATAAGCTACCTCTCCTTCCAGATCCGTTCTGCCACATACATTCTTCCCCGTTCATTAATGGCTAAATAATAACAACAGAGCACAGGCAATATGCAAACGAGGGACGACAAAACAGGGATAAGATAATACACTTTACAACAGAATAATATTGCAGCTCTGGACACACCGGCTTTCCCCAATTCACTGTCACACACACAATCATACACATACAAACGCACGTACGCACGGAAAAACTAAGCCTTCCCTTGTTGAAGAAAACAATATTTGGAGGAAAATAATATCAGTTATCCGTCAGATATACCTTAGCGATTGTCTTCTTCTGTGTCGCCGATATTTCCATCATTCTTCTCAAAACCCACGTAACCCTGCCTCTAGTTTCCTAGTTGTTTAATTACTCATTGTCCAGCATTCGCATCTCTACAAAAGCACAGGCCACACACAACCTTTCAACTGGCATATTGTATTGCTTTTTCTACACACATTCACCACATCATGGCAGCATGGTCACGAAGCAGGAATATCAGTTTACAGACTGAGGACCCTTTAGACCAGTGGATCTCAACCGGTAGGGAATTCCCCCCCCCCCCTTTTCCGGGTGGGGAGGGGGTATTATAGGGTGTCCCGGGGGGTGGGAGTGGAGGAATTAAGATTAGTTCAAGATCGCTTGATTCAAGATTCAAGATCGTTCAAGATTACTTGATATTATTTTTCCCGCCATACTTTACAGTTCTGTACTTTTCGCCCTTCTGAAATTCATTTTATAACGTAAGTAGACCCACAAATCATGTTTTATGTAGACGTCTTGATTTATTCTAGTATGTGTTATTAAATTTAGCTTCCATTTTTGCGTATACTGTGTAGGGGTGATGGGGGAGGGGGGATTTATAGGAGGAAATACGAAATGGGAAGAATGCCATAAGGTGTAGGAGTGCATGGGCCAAAAAAGGCTGAAAACCACTATTCTAGAGATTTCGTATAGCATGTGTGATTCTCTGCTTTACGCAGATCTGGAACCTCGAGGGCGATGCAGTGTTCATGTACTGTACCGGGGAATGCAGCTGGTAACCTTACTTCATGAAACCGTAGCTAGAATGCGTGACATTGATATTGTGGTTTCTGAGGAAAATGCAAAGAATACCATGGAGAGACAGAAAAAGCAATGGCTAAGTCATTCAAGAAACAAATGAAACTGTAGACTGATTAGAGAAATGAGACGCTGACAATCAACATTTTTGGGGCACTTTATGAGAAGAAATAAACTGGAGAACTTGGTGACACATGGGAAGATTGAGGCGAGAAGAACAAGGGGAAAGCAGAGAGGTACATATCTAGATGGCTTGGCCACATGGACAAATAGACAAAACAGCTGATCCACGACTCTGGCTTTTGTGTGAGATCAGGAAACGGGACCGCTCACACTTATTGGCATGCCGCATGATGATGATGAGGAGGAGACTAAGTGATGGTCTTGCTCCAATTGCGTGTCTGCCTTACCACCACCACCACCACCATCACCACCACCCACCACCCACCACACACACACACACACACACACACACACACACACACACACCACACACACACACAAAATTAAATGGATGGTTGGATATTCCAATGGACGAACGGATGAATGGAAGGGTCTGTGTGAGGAAACATAGTTGTTGAATACTTCAGAATTAGAACTAATGCAACAGGAAGGATGCTGCTATGCCAGGTTAATCCCTCGCCGTGGTCAAGTGCTGACACCATTTGGACGGATGATGAGTAAATTGGTTCACAGATTGTTGGACGGAAAGACAGTTGTTGAACAATGTACTAAATACGTAGAACCGGAAGAATACAATTATCAGATTATTTCACTTGTTTGACATACGTTTCCGGCACTTTGTCCACGTGACACTCGAGACAATTGGGCACACTTGAATCGCAAGAGCTTATTTCTTGGGGAAGGGAGCGTTTGCTTCAAGTGTACAAACTGCAGCAATGGCAATCCATAGCACATGTCGGGTTGTGACCATGATTAAACTGCAGACTTACTCTAGAATCAATTGACTTTTGTAGGCCTGTCTCCAGACGGGCGACAGGAGAGAGATCTGCTCACCCACACGTTCAGTCCGTATCGGTTTTGTATTCATTAGAGTATTGCATACGGCTTTTAAATTTTGAAATGTGTTCTGTCCGGCGTCTTATTCGGCCTACCGTCTTCCATTTCCACCTGCCGAGAAATCTCTAATATGGGTAAGATGCATTCGGGTGGACCCAGTTTTTCGCCTTTATCCGAGGTAGTTTTGAATCCAAACACTACCCATGGAACTTGGAAAAAAATGTCGGACATAAAACTCTGTTTCATTATTCTGGAGTGACGCCAGGTCATGTGCTTGTCTCCCCAGGCCTCTTCAGTTACAGAGGGTGCCTTACCCAAAGCCACTCCGCAACCCTATTACAATAATCAAATGCACATAGGGAATGTTTCACATCTCACACCTAACTGTTGGTCTATAAGTTTATGGACTGCTTCTTTGTGTCCCTCAGGGGGTCTAATTTTGGCTGTTTTAGGAGTAATCTACTTATGTGTGCCTTAGGAGTATTCCACTTCATTATTATTTCTAGACAGCCTGCTTATGTTTAATTCATGGCTAATTTACTTCTTTGGGAATCTTAAGTATGGCTTCTCCATAGTTTAGCTGAAATAAACTTGTTTATAAATTATACGTGGTCTGGTATTTGTATGTATTGGAGTAATCTATTTGCCGCAGACTTCCGTGTCTTATGAATCGGTCTAATACTTCTACTCAAGAAATAGTATAGACACAGCATCTCTGACAGTCTAGCACAGTGGTTCTCAACCTGATGGGTTGTTAGGGGAGTTTTAGGGTGTCCAGGTGGGAATTAAGATTAGTTCAAGATCGCGTTAATACAAGAACCGATTGCTTTATATTGATTTTCTATTCATATTTTACGATTCTGTACTTCTCGCCCTTCTGAAATTCGTTTTATAACGTAAGTAGACCCACAAATCATGTTTTATGTAGACGTCTAGACTTGTTCTAGTATGTGTTATTAAATTTAGCTTCCATTTTTACGTATAGAGGACAATATAAAACTTAAAACATTAGGCGTAGTGTTGGATATTCACTTACCATCTATCCATCATCAAGCGTGGGCGGTCATGACTCGACATTTCACTCGATCACCAGTGTCGTTGATCAGCTCAGTGTTCCTATCTAGACCAAGCCATGTGGCCATGCCATGTGGCCAAGCCATCCAGGCATTTACTTCTCGGTCTTCCACCTGGTCTGTTCCTTCGATCTTGCCAGTTGTCACCTAGTTCTCCAATTCATTTCTTCTCATAACATGCCCAAAAAAGACTGTTGACTGTTTACGTCTAATTTCCCTAATCAATTCACGATTTTCATTTGTTTCCTGTAGTACGTGGTCATTGGTTTTTCTCTCTGTCAATAGTATTCTTTGCATTCTCCACAGAAATCACATCTCCACAGTAATCAGATGTTTTTCAGCTTGACTGCTCATTGTCCAAGTTTCACATATATACAAAAGTACAGGCTCTATTTAGCACCTCAACCCTCTTTTTCTCGTGTCCATTGACATCTTTTTATTGGTCAGTATGTCAGTATGTTCTTTTATCTTGTTAAAGGCTACTTTTGCCATGGCGATTCTTGTTCTAATCTCTTCAAGGCAACTCCCATCAGATGTTATGACTGTTCCGAGATAATTGTACCGATTCACTTGTTGAAGAATATTCCCATTTACTTGTATATTACATTGTGGCATTTCTTTCTTCCTAGTGACAACCATAATCTGTGTCTTGTTAATATTTTATACAATTTAATTCTAACCCCAGTTGTTCACTGTGTGCAACAACAGCATCTACTAATTGGTGCATATCCTGCTCATTGTCTGCAATCAATACTGTATCATCTGCACATCTAATGTTATTGATGTTTCGTCCTCCAATGATAATTCCATTTATATCCTCTACATTTCTGAAAATGTTTTCACTGTATAGGGAAAAAAGATCAAGAGACATTACACATCCCTGTCTCATACCTCTCTTCATTCACTTATCACAGCAACTTAAAAGTTTGCTAAAGATGAATGGAAGTGAATGGAACTAATTATAGACAATTAATTGAATTTGAGTTTTGGGTTACTTTAATAACAGCAGATAGAAGATGTATTAAGGAAGTTACATATAGAATAGCCCAAACACAGACAGCAAGTCACAGGATGAAGCATATTCTCTTAAATGCATCTTTGTCAATTGAGGTAAGGAAAAAAGTGTTCAGGAGCTATATTGGGCCAATCCTAATGTATGGAAGCGAATCATAGACTATTAGCAGACCATTGAGGAATTATACGGAAGCTGTGAAAGTGTGGTTTTATAGAAAAATATGAGAACACCATAGACGGATAGAAAGAGCAATGAATATATCTAGAAAGAAAATGACTAGCAAAGAGAACTTGTTACTCGCATCAAAAGTGGGCAATCCACATTCGTTAGGCGTGTAGTGAGAAAGAGAAAGCCGGAGTTTGACTTCATGACGGGAAAGCCGGAGGGGGGAGAAGCAGGGGGAGGCGATGAGAGTGGATGAACTGTTTGACATTATGGCAGGGAGGAACATCAGCAACAGAAACACACAAGATAGAAGGCTCTGGACAGAAATGATCAGCACCTCCACATGGCATAGACTATTAGACGAAGAAAGGTTGAGGACATAGACCAGCACATTGTAGATATGGAAAGCAAATAGAATCTGACACATTAACAATCCCAGATAACTCATTACGACTGGGGAAAAAACTGGCTCAAAACCACATCGTGGCTGGGAAACTGAAATATTGTGGCCATATTAAATATCACAGTGATTTGGAAAGAAAGAATAGTAATGGAAGACCGGGTTACTGGAAGAAAAGGGAGTGATTCACCAGGACGACAGTGGAAACAGGAATTTAAAGACACATAGATCACGTAAATGCATGAAGCAGTAGAACTGACGAAGGATGAAGTTTTTCGGCTGGCGTGTGATAAGAATGGCTTTCTACAAACTACTGGCGAAGCTGATAGACACGCAGGATTCGAACCAACCAGTTCTATCAACCACATAAACTAACAATTATTGAAAATACTATGGTTAATTCAGTACCGTGCGGTCGATTTTCTCGGTATGATGCAAGTGTTCAAAATGCCGCCCCTTACATGTTTTTTGTTTAAACATGCCGCCCCTTATAAATCCCCATACGGTGCCGCCTGATGCGGCCGCCTCTCTGTATCATAGAACGGCACGGCCCCGGGTTAATTCCCAGTTTTTTTTTTGTGTTTTTTTTATATACAGACAGTCCTTGTGGCTACCACTCTTGCCTGTCAACCTTGTGGTTATGTATTCGAACCTCATATTTATTTGTAAGGTACCCATGGTGCTTAGCCGGCTCCGTGGCGCGCATGCCGCGTTCAAATACTGCGGCGTTGGTTTTTATGAAATGGTATGGGTGCCGGCGGTCGTTAAGAAAGCAATTACAAACTACTGAAAGTAAACTTGCCCAGGAATCAGGGACGTCCAAAAATGCAGGGGTTGACTGCTACGTCCGTAAAGTATATGCAACTAACTTTATTAACCCGGTGTACCAGGTCGAATCAGCGGAAAATAGTTACCAGGAAATGTCCGGAGAAGTCAATATAACCTAAGCGAGGTTGACCATTTCATCCATGGAGTACCGAATGGTTTATAGGGATTTGGGCTAGCGCATAACACCCAGTGGGCTGCAAGGTGTGTATGGGGGTGTTTTAGTTTGTTTAACACTATATGTGTATCCCACCGTGGTTGACATGGTTTCACATTAACTAACCGAGTTTAGAAAGTGTCGACTGAAGTGTCGGTCAAAAGGAACCGATACGGTATAAAGCGGCATGGCCAAGCTAGTGTCTTTATTGATGGTGGTGGTGGTGGTGGTGGTGGTGGTGGTAGTAATAGTAATAGTAGTAGTAGTAGTAGTAGTAGTAGTAGTAGTAGTAGTAGTAGTAGTAGTAGTAGTAGTAGTAGTAGTAGTAGTAGTAGTAGTAGTAGTTTTTGTTCGTTGTTGTTGGTTTTTGTTATTGTTGTTATTGTTGTTGCTGCTGCTGCTTCTTTTGTTGTAGCAGTAGTTGTATTATTGTTACTGCTACTACCACTACTAGTACAACAACAACAAACTAGTACTACTGCTGCTGTTGCTCCTTCTAATGCTAATGCTGCTATTTCTACTACTACCTACACTTCGACTTGCAAATTATATCTCCGGATTCTGTAAACAGGAAAACAGTTATGTTGATTTAAGCCGGTTCGTAAATTTGAAAAAAAAAAGTTCTGTTTGTCTCATTAAAGGGCGATTGGGATGTCAGCTATTCAAACCACGACGGGATACTTGGACACGTCACCGCTTAATTTGGCCTAGACACACTGAAGGTACGGATTTGTTTCCCCTTATTCTTGAATCTAATCATTACGCTTTCGGAGACACATTACGTATGCATTAGACTTATCAGGATGCGGAGTGGCAACAGCAATAAGGTAATTTATGTATATAACCGAGAGAGATAAGGCACAATATCAGCCAAAGTTGGGGACAGATATCAGGATAGGTAGACAAAGACATCAATATTCAGATGCTATACTTATTTAGAAGTCATGAAGTACGATTGTAATCTAAAGATGGGAACGGAAACACGTCGGTTGAATATATTTTAGAAATGGATAATTCAAGTTACAGATCTAAAGTAATGAATAATAGGGGTGTATGCAACAAAGCAAAGCACACGTGTTTGAATTACTTATGGAAAACGTAACAGTGTTGTAATAGGTTGACGGATAACAACACTGACATTGTCTGAATATAAGAAAATCATCAGACTTGTCATCAATTATTCAGAATACATAGATATGATACGTGCAGGTCGAGTATATTCTTCATCACTTAGTTCTCTACGCACAGATTAGATCCTAAAATGTGTTTGCATGTGGCAAAGTGTATCTTAATAATCATCATGTGCCCTGCCGATATGGGTGGGCGGTCATGTTTCGCCATCTCACACAATCACCAGAGTAGTGGATCAGCTCTGCGTTCTTGTCTCGCCCATACCACGTGGCCAAGCCATCCAGGTATTTACTTCTCTACCTTTACCTCATTTTCTCCTCAATCTTTTCAGTTGTCAGTAAGTTCTCCAATTTATAATATTTCTTCTCATAACGTGTCTACAACATTGTGACTTATTGCGTGGAATGTATATTACAGTGATGTTTATATCTTCATCATGATTAGACAACTCGATGAAAATAAATAAGCAGAATGTGTTTCGAATAATTTTTTTCTGTAGCATGTTTAAAGAGTCTGATATAAATTTCCCGCGTGTGACTTCCTATTCTGCAGCCCCTGTCAGTGCTCGGGAGGCTGCGGTAGCTTCAGCATACTTTCTCGCTGATCTGCTAATTGTCCATAATTCACCATCCAAATGTCAGAGTTGTTTCCGTTTAACTCATAAGAACACACCCTTGCGTGACAGATTTACTGGACCATTGTCAGTGTGGAACAATACGAGTGCAGAGGCAAATCCAGACATCAGAGGCAGAAAGTGAGTGTTCTATCACTCAACTATGGAGATAACCCAGATTAAAATGAAAATTAACAAAGATTAATTCAGCATAGAAAACACGAATTTCAATAACATTATACATATTATATAGCCACGAGGGGTGTTAAAAATATGAGCATACATTTCCTACGAATTAGGAACACACAAAACGAAGACATGATTTGCAAGCTTTACCAAATGAGGAATTATGTAAGTTAGTGTGGGACTTGAACGGACAGAAACAAAATAAAATATTACCGAAGTAATACCATTACTAGTATTTTACTAACAATATTACCTGATTCACTGCTAAACAAACATTAGATGTTGACCAACCTTGGTCCACAATCAAATGACCAAGCACTAAAATGTAACTTTCTGTTCACTGTGCAGATAAATTGCGGAAGGCACCACGAAACAAAATAAATATCAAGAACACTCCAGTAATGCGATATATTATCCTTCTGTCCAATTGGGGGGGAGGGGGGGGGGCTAACATTTGTCGATATATTATCCATCGGCACTGTGTCACTTAAACAAGGTCACTAAAAGCTGTGGACAGATATGATCACCACCACCACACGGCAGGGACTATAAGAAGAAGGGGTTAAACAAGGTCACCAAAAGCTGTGGACAGACATGATCACCAACACCATGCGGTAGGGACTATAAGAAGAAGGAGATAAACAAGGTCACCAAAAGCTGTGGACAGACATGATCACCAACACCACACGGTAAGAAGAAGGAGATAAACAAGGTTACAGAAAGCTGTGGACAGACATGATCACCAACACCATACGGCATGGACTGTAAGAAGAAGGAGATATACAAGGTTACAGAAAGCTGTGGACAGACATGATCACCAACACCATACGGCATGGACTGTAAGAAGAAGGAGATATACAAGGTTACAGAAAGCTGTGGACAGACATGATCACCAACACCACACGGTAAGAAGAAGCAGATAAACAAGGTTACAGAAAGCTGTGGACAGACATGATCACCAACACCATACGGCATGGACTGTAAGAAGAAGGAGATATACAAGGTTACAGAAAGCTGTGGACAGACATGATCACCAACACCACACGGTAAGAAGAAGGAGATAAACAAGGTTACAGAAAGCTGTGGACAGACATGATCACCAACACCATACGGCATGGACTGTAAGAAGAAGGAGATATACAAGGTTACAGAAAGCTGTGGACAGACATGATCACCAACACCACACGGTAAGAAGAAGCAGATAAACAAGGTTACAGAAAGCTGTGGACAGACATGATCACCAACACCATACGGCATGGACTGTAAGAAGAAGGAGATATACAAGGTTACAGAAAGCTGTGGACAGACATGATCACCAACACCACACGGTAAGAAGAAGCAGATAAACAAGGTTACAGAAAGCTGTGGACAGACATGATCACCAACACCATACGGCATGGACTGTAAGAAGAAGGAGATATACAAGGTTACAGAAAGCTGTGGACAGACATGATCACCAACACCACACGGTAAGAAGAAGCAGATAAACAAGGTTACAGAAAGCTGTGGACAGACATGATCACCAACACCATACGGCATGGACTGTAAGAAGAAGGAGATATACAAGGTTACAGAAAGCTGTGGACAGACATGATCACCAACACCACACGGTAAGAAGAAGCAGATAAACAAGGTTACAGAAAGCTGTGGACAGACATGATCACCAACACCATACGGCATGGACTGTAAGAAGAAGGAGATATACAAGGTTACAGAAAGCTGTGGACAGACATGATCACCAACACCATACGGCATGGACTGTAAGAAGAAGGAGATATACAAGGTTACAGAAAGCTGTGGACAGACATGATCACCAACACCACGCGGTAGGGACTATAAGAAGAAGGAGATATACAAGGTTACAGAAAGCTGTGGACAGACATGATCACCAACACCACGCGGTAGGGACTATAAGAAGAAGGAGATATACAAGGTTACAGAAAGCTGTGGACAGACATGATCACCAACATCACTCGGTAGGGACTATAAGAAGAAGGAGATATACAAGGTTACAGAAAGCTGTGGACAGACATGATCACCAACATCACTCGGTAGGGACTATAAGAAGAAGGAGATATACAAGGTTACAGAAAGCTGTGGACAGACATGATCACCAACATCACTCGGTAGGGACTATAAGAAGAAGGAGATATACAAGGTTACAGAAAGCTGTGGACAGACATGATCACCAACACCACGCGGTAGGGACTATAAGAAGAAGGAGATATACAAGGTTACAGAAAGCTGTGGACAGACATGATCACCAACACCACGCGGTAGGGACTATAAGAAGAAGGAGATATACAAGGTTACAGAAAGCTGTGGACAGACATGATCACCAACACCACGCGGTAGGGACTATAAGAAGAAGGAGATATACAAGGTTACAGAAAGCTGTGGACAGACATGATCACCAACACCACGCGGTAGGGACTATAAGAAGAAGGAGATATACAAGGTTACAGAAAGCTGTGGACAGACATGATCACCAACACCACGCGGTAGGGACTATAAGAAGAAGGAGATATACAAGGTTACAGAAAGCTGTGGACAGACATGCTCACCAACACCACGCGGTAGGGACTATAAGAAGAAGCAGATATACAAGGTTACAGAAAGCTGTGGACAGACATGATCACCAACACCATACGGCATGGACTATAAGAAGAAGGAGATATACAAGGTTACAGAAAGCTGTGGACAGACATGATCACCAACACCACGCGGTAGGGACTATAAGAAGAAGGAGATATACAAGGTTACAGAAAGCTGTGGACAGACATGATCACCAACACCACGCGGTAGGGACTATAAGAAGAAGGAGATATACAAGGTTACAGAAAGCTGTGGACAGACATGCTCACCAACACCACGCGGTAGGGACTATAAGAAGAAGCAGATATACAAGGTTACAGAAAGCTGTGGACAGACATGATCACCAACACCACGCGGTAGGGACTATAAGAAGAAGCAGATATACAAGGTTACAGAAAGCTGTGGACAGACATGATCACCAACACCACACGGTAGGGACTATAAAAAGAAGCAGATATACAAGGTTACAGAAAGCTGTGGACAGACATGATCACCAACACCATACGGCAGGACTATAAGAAGAGAGGGATAAACAAGGTCAGGGTACTGCGGTAGCTCAGTGAATAGAAAGCTTTCCTACCGACTTCGAATTTCCTCATCGGGATTTTCATGTAAATTCGACCTGGACTCCCAGATGGACCCTAGTGTAAAATGGAAATCAGAACATGTTCTTGGAAGGAAAGGCTGCCGACGTAATACATATCACATCAACCACGGAGTGTTGATTGGTCTTGAAAAATATAGAGGTAGTACCATAAACCTAACGGCCTCAAGTCCTGTAACAAATGTCCTTTTATGTTTTAATTGTATATCAAATATGCGTCATGGCATAAAAGACGTTTAGCTTTGTATACCGTAACAATAGCCTCCCAATCGTAGATAGTGGCTAGACAATCCCCTGCCAGCCCAGTGATCAAGGGTTTGATCCGCAGGCGGCCCGATCCGAATTTTTAAAAATAGCATGGACTTCGAGGTCGACCTAGCTTAAAATTCTAAGAATGTCTTGGGAATTAAAGGTGTAACAGATCAGAGGATGCTGTACAGGCTCTTTCAGCAGTTAATAATTTCTGTCATTGAGTATGGTTTGGGGCTGCTGAAAGTATTAAAAATTAACTTGAAAGGTTGGAGCGCATACAGAATGCTGCCATGCGGTTAATACTGGGGTGCACAAAGGACACACCAATTATCTGCATGAGGCATATCCTGGCGCTGCCTACAATGACGGATAGACATAGGGTCCTTCAGGCCAAATGGTACCTGAGAGTTGCCGCAGACAGGGATCACACGCTGCATACAGCAATGGATATGGCAAAGGGTCATAGACTAAGACGAGGCAAGTCCTGGATGGCACAGGCAGAACTTGCTATAAGTCAGGTGTGTGATCTAGAGACCATCAAGCGTGAAAGAGAGTGGGTTGAAAGTTTCGGATGACATGATGGACTGGCACAATGTAATAATAACACTGGGTCGTGAGTGCAGAGAATGGGCAGTGGTGAGAAACAGACGTAGTGGCTGGGGCTTTACTGCTAAGGCTAATGGGCGAGTCTTGAAAAAGGAGAGCCTGGCATATGAGACTACGACCTCCAGCATGAGAATGGAGGTGGAGGCAGTAACAGCGGCATTCCGGTGGCTAGAGGAGACTACTGCAACACACGTTGTGTTCATTACGGATTCAAAGAATATGCTTAGCAAGGTGGAGAAAGGAATGATTAGTATGGAATTGCTCTCGTCGCTTCAGAGGAAACAGATTGTGAGAATTGTATGGATATTTAAAATGCCCGCAGAAGTCGGATGTGACGGCCTAACGGCGCGAGAATGCAGCTCTGCTGTAAACAGGCACAACGCAATCACGTCCGAAAAAAACAACACTCCGGTTGAACGCAGAAAAAGAAGTATGGATATTTTGCCCTGGCCATGCAGGTGTACGGGGGAATGAACAGCCTGATAGGCTGGCAGGAAATGCACCTCTTGGTGTTACAGAAACACTTGTTTAGATTACCACAGACTAAGAAGTAGAAAAATACTGACATACTGACATGCCTATGCACAAGGGGGAGGTGGTCGTGCGCTTGTGGGACCAGGTGGAGAAGGCGGAGGAACAGACTGAGAACCCATATGTGGAAAGAATGAGATTGCAGGGGATCGGCAAGGGTTCTGGAAGAATCTCAAAACTGAGAGGTAAGACCAGGACAACATTTAATCAGATAGCGGTGGGAACGATTAGTAGTATGACTCTTCGCTGGCTGTTGAACGAGGGGACTGAGCATGTATGGGAATGTCCTGAGTGCAGTGATGTCGGTTCTTGACTCAACTCAACTCAAGGTGTAACACTGATCACATCATCAACACATGCCCATTGATATATGAAAATATGAGTCTAGCAACGTAGACCTGATGCGATTTAAAGCGCGAAAAGGCTCTTTTACTTACTTTATTTATGTATCCAATACGGGTCAAGGAACGGAAAATGGCCCTGTACTTATAATACACAAGGCCACGCCATTGCCGTGCTTGTGTGTGGGGACGGGACAGAAGGATTTCTTAATTTCCTGTTTTGTAATTCTAATACCACGCGTTTTTATTACAGGCAATCTGTCCTTCTATTCTTATTCCAAATGTCCCTGTATTCATGTGCGTTTATTAATTCTAATAAATCTATTAGACGCAATATTCTGTTTTCATCATTCGTCCCGCTTTGATGCTTTATTCGTCTACACCGTTTCACACTACAAAGAAACCGTCCATTTGCTTATTCGTCTTCATTCGGTCGCGTCTATCTTTCTACTCCTCTATCTCTATTTGTTTTCTGTTCTCTCTATTTTAATGTCGGCCCGTCACCGTCCCGCGTTCAGCTTTTGTTTTTTTTTTCTCAATTTGTTTTTTTTCTTTCCATTTCCTGTCTATCTATGTCTCTAGACTCTTTCGTTTCTTTTTTCTTCATTTTTTCTGATACTTGTATGTTTTTCTATCTCTTCCTGTTTTCATTTTCTCCTTCACCATTTTGCCATCGTGTCTCTGTTCTTAATCATTCCTCTCTTATTCTCTATCTCGATTCTGTATCGCTTTGTTTTTATATAGTTCGGCCTTTTCCTTGTCTTTTCAATGCCACCCCTCGCTATGTCTAATGTGTATTTGCATCTTGCTCGATGTCTGTGTATCTCTCTTTATTTCCTCTATTCTTGGTTATTGTCTCAATCTTTCTTTCTTTCATTCCATCTCCCCTCCCCTCGATATTGCCACTCTGCTGCTTTGATATTTATTCTTTCTGTATGTGTCTCCCTCCCCTCTCTCTCTCTCTCTCTCTCTCTCTCTCTCTCTCTCTCTCTCTTCCTCTCTCTCTCTCTCTCTCTCTCTCTCTCTCTCTCTCTCTCTCTCTCTCTCTCTATTTCTCTCCATCTCATTGTAGAACTCTAAATTACACAGCTGGTCTGACGCATCGAATTAAGTAGAAAGCATTTTTCTCATTGATCAATATCCCTTGTAATCGAAAAGGTATCAATTGTTATTTGTGATTGTACGACAGAAAAGTACAGCAATCGTATAATGTACACATTACTAGCAGAACAGCAAACACGAGTACCTCTTGGAACCTTTATCATCAGTGAACGCTTAAAGTAACAAGTGTGTGTGTAGCCTGCCACGTGTAACCTACCACACAAAGCCCAGTCTTAGCCAGTCCGTGTGTGCAGTGCTCCATCATGACCAGGTTACTTCTTAATATCCCTCACAGCAGATGTGACGTTTCCGTACCGGTCATGCGCACCTCGCTGATTGTTAAGCCTGAAAGGATTAAGCAGGGCTCTGCAACAGTCACTCTCGAGATGGTGTTTTGGTACCTGGTAGGAAGGGGCGTGTCTGCGCCAAACTCACCCTAATAAATGCAAGTCCTCAAACTACCTAAACGACTACGTATTGAAGGTTAGTTTAATAAATTGAGTCTTTAATAGGATTAACTATCCAACTATTTAATCAGCCCCTTAATTAACCACACCCAAAAAAAAAACTACTCATAAACTATTCAATCAACCACTCAATCAGCCACTCAACCAGCCACTCAATCAACCAATCAATTAACCACTCAATCAACGACTGAGTCAACCACTCAATCAACCACCCAATCATCAACTCAATAAGTCACTCAATCAACCATTCAATCAATCACTCAATCTTCCACTCAATCAGTCACTCAGTAAAACACACAATCAACCACTCAATCAACCACTCAATCAACCACTCAATCAAGCACTCAATCAACTGCTCAGTCAACCGTTCAATCAACCACTCAATCAACCACTCAATCTACCACTCAATCAACAACTCAAGCAGTCACTCAATCAATCGCTAAATCAATCACTCAATCTATCACTCAATCAACCACTCAGTAAACCACGCAATCAACCACTTAGTGACCCACTCAATCAACCAGCCCACCAAGTGGTGTAAAGTTGGTATAGAGACTTTGTTCCCAGTACGGTTCCAATGTTCCTTCTCCAAAGCAGTTGTAATTGTTCAGATCATTTTTTTATCCTCTCCAAACTCAAAAGTTAGCAGACTATGCATGACCAATCCTAGACCAGTTTCCAACCACAGCTTAGGGTCTAGTCGACGCTGCCATAACAATTACACTTTCGGTTGCATTTCCTCGCAACAGGAAGAGGCTTGTACCGTCCCAATTGCGCTCCTTAGCCTGAAGCCGTTGGCACAACGTGGTGTATCGGGTTTGGTGAACGCCGCCCAACATTCAGCGCGTTATTTACTTATTTAATTAGTTAATTTCTACTTAATTCAGTTACTTAGTTACTTATTTAGTAATAAACATATTTAGCAACTAGCCTGCTTATTTACTGACTGGCCTATTGACTGACTTACTTAGTAACTTTCTTATTTAGTATCTAACGTACTTATTAGCCTGCTCCATGGTGAAGGGGTTACGAACGCAGCTCGTAATCCCGCATACCCGCTGCATGCGATTTGGCAACAGACCGCCTTGTGTTGGTTTTTTTCTGAGAATGGTATGGATGCTGGTCATTCAGAAAGCAATGGCAAACTACTGAACGTAAACTTGCCAAGAAATCACGAACAGCTAAAAAAATATTGTGGGGTTGACTGCGACGTCCAGTAAAGGATATGCAACTAACTTTTAACCTAAAAAAATACTTATTTACCGACCGACTTACTGACATGCTTACTTAAATTTGTGGGAGACCCATTAACATATGTAGTACAGCATGTGGTGTTATCTCAAGGAAATGTTATAATGAAACGATTATGTAGCTTTTTTGTGTGTTGCATATTCTATTTACAGGACATCGCTGTTAACACCAGCATTTTACTGCTGTTATTGATTTCTTGGCAAGATTAACATATGCTAAATTTTGACAAGTGGTTGTGTAAATATACTGGCGAGTCTAAAATGCTTATAGAATTATTGGGTGTCAAGAAGTACCCCTATGTTGCAAATACTGTTGTGTAGTGCTAGGGATGCTTACTTTCCATGACAAGTGGTCTAGGTTCAATCTCCATCAATGGTAGGATTTTTGTGTGTGACCTTCCTGTGTAGAATCAGACTCATAAAATGCTAACCAGTCAGTTTTCACACGTGCAGGGGAAGGAGGAGGATTAGGAAGAGAAGTGGACAACAAACGTCAGAATGTCGGGACATAGAATTTATGAAGGCCTAACATATATGGCGATATCTGTCTGATGGCTATTCTAATGCATGTGTTAAATGGGCAAGACGTCCCTCTATGGATAAATAGCATTGTGGAAACGATGAAATCTACTACACATGTGTCACCTGTCGTCATATATGTGTTTATTCCGAATCCCATATTGTATTCTGGTGATTAAAATAAAAAAGAAACAGAAGAGGAGAAGTGGGAGAACATGAAGAAGAAGAAGAAGAAGAAGAAGAAGAAGAAGAAGAAGAAGAAGAAGAAGAAGAAGAAGAAGAAGAAGAAGAAGAAGAAGAAGAAGAAGAAGAAGAAGAAGAAGAATTAGGAGGAGAAGGAGGGAGGAGGAGGAGAGGAGAGGAGGAGGGATGGGGAGGATAAGAGAGGAGGGGGAGGAGACGGAGACGGAGAAGAAGACGGAGCAGAAGGAGCAAAAGGAGCAGAAGCAGCAGAAGGAGAAGAAGTGGGAGGAGGGGAAGGTGAAGACGAAGGAGACGAAGGCGCAGAAGAAGGAACAGAAGGCGCAAAAGAAGGAGCAGAAAAAGGAGCAAAAGAAGGAGCAGCAGAAAGAGCAGCAGAAAGAACAGAAGAAGTAGTAGGCACAGCATGTGCAGCAGGAGCAGGAGAAGAAGCAGCAGGAGAAGAAGGAAGAAAAGAAGCAGGAGAATGAGCAGGAGAAGGAGCAGGGAGAGGTGGAGAAGGAGGCGGAGGAGGAGGGGGAGGTGGAGGCAGAAGAGGAAGGGAAAGGGCGAAAGTGAACGGTGGGAAGAAGAAGGAGAGAAAGAAAAGGAGAAGAAAAGGAAGTGTTCTATTATGTTTAGAAGCAGAAAATTTCAGAATTGTGGAGTTGATTTGTTTGTTTGTTTTAAATCTTCTGCTCTTCGTTTGATCCTCCTGGTTATAACATTTGAACATTCACTGTGCAACGAAGCATCGCACCAGTATAAAATGAGTACTAGGAATGTCTTGAGAAGTAAAGGTGGTCGGCTATATACTGACCACATCTCCCAACGAGTGCCGACTGATCTACTGAAACATGGATCCCTGTCCAATACATTTTAAATAACAAAATGTTCTTACTTTATCACAACATTTACTTATTTTATCACAACATTCACTTATTTTATCACAACAGTCACTTAATTTATCACAACATGTACTTTGTTTATACAACATTACAGTTTTGAAAACAAAAGCCATCCATCCATCATATGCCATGCCGTTAAGCGTGGGCGGTCATGTTTTGCCATCTCACTCGATCACCAGAGTCGTGGATCAGCACAGAACTCTTTACTCTAAGAGTACATGACAAATGAAAGAGGCAGAAATCATTCGACCTTTAAGAGTTCAGCCATTAAGTGCTAGCTTCGTTTACACAACGGATATAATATCCTGTCTTCTTCTACATTAAGAATTTCGAAGCACATTAAAATGGCAACATCCATTTTTCTATAAAAAGTAATCGCAACTGAAATGCTGTCGTTTGTTTTCTTAGTCTGTTTAAAAAACTCACACACAGAGAAACGAAATGAAATTCTCGAAGCCCAGGAATAACTCCGCCCAGACGAAAAGCATCAATTACTTATTGGGCGAGTTGTGGAAAAAAAATTCGGGGAAGGTACTACTATAAAGAAGACTTTGCGATTAGTGCACTCGTCGGTCCGTCCGATAGTCCGGCGTTAATTTCCCTCTTAGGGCGACATTCTTATTTAGGATACCAAATAGTTTCTGGGTACATCCGCCATCTTTAAAGAATACTGAAAATTGTCAGTGTGGTAAACCGTCTAGTGGCATTGTATAAATATAAGTCATTGACCCGGTTTGTTAAAATAACATACATATAAAAACAGTTGCAGGTACTATTCAGAACGTCGCAGTCAACCCTAGCATTTGTTGGCTGTTCGTCATTTACTATGTAATTTTTACGTTCGGTAGTTTGTCATTGCTTTCTGAATGACCAGCGTCTCTTGCTATCGAAAACCACACAAAGCGGTCTGCTTCCAAATCGCCAGCATTTGATTTAGAACCGACATAAACCGATTCCCGCCCCACACCCCCCCCCCCTCTTTTTTCCAATTGTTATTATGCCACTGTGACATGTATGCAAGGTCATTTGTCCTGGTCGGTTGGTTGGTTGGTTAGTAGGTTGGTTGGTTGGTTTGTTGACTGGTTAGTATTTGGTTGGTTGGTTGGTTAGTATGTTGGTTGGTTGGTTGGTTAGTTGGTTGGTGGGTGGGTGGGTAAGGTTGGTTGGTTGGTTTCTCTGGAAGACTGAGTTCTACCGTTTAAAGTCCGATGCTTTGGCACTCAAGTCATCTGAACCCTGAAAAGAGTTGACATCTATCAGAGTGAGAAAGGCTTCTCTTCCTACCGCTATAGAAGCAGCATCCCCACCGGGGGGGGGGGGGATTCCACGGCTTTTCTTCTTCTCACCAAGCTCAGAAACCAACGGGGTATGCCAGGCCGGTACTGTAGCATATCATCCGAGAAGAGACATATTAGGAAATAACCAGGTGAAGATTCAACAAAGCACACACAGGCTGGCTAGGATACAACCTAGCCTGGCATCAATTCCTCCACGTAAGACTTCAAACCAACGCCGAGAGAAAGGCATGTGTCTTATATATATAACTCGCCTATATATATATAAGAGGAGTGTACTATCCCCCCCCCCCCGCCCCCTCATAGTACATAGTTTGACTTAATGTCGTTTCCTAGTGTCCCCTAACACTAATGGCCCAAGGGATAACAGCGCTCTAGGTCGTAAACTTTCGGTGCGCTGACGGTGTAGTAGCGGGATTCATGGTCAGTTGGATTTCACGTTTGACTTCTGGTTCAGAAAGCAATGACAAAACTGAACGTAAACTTGCCTTGAAAATCAACCTAGGGTTGTGATCGCATCGTCTTGAAAAGGACATGCAACATTTTTAGAACCTTTAGTATTGTTGTGTTTAAAATATAAATAAAATTCAGTTGCGTATAAAACTGGATATAAAGTGGTAAGATTATTTTAGAACCTTTATATCATTAGTAATGCTGTGTTTAAAATATTAAATAATACTCATTTGAGTATAAAACTGGATAGAAAGTGGTAAAGGTTATTTTAGAACATTTATATCATTAGTAATGTTGTATTTAAAATATAAAATAATACTCAATGGCGTATAAAACTGGATAGAAAGTGGTAGGGCTACTTCATTAAATTTACACCGTAGGAGGATAAAACGTGGCGATGAAGATATGTCTGCATAGAGACGGATTGAAGGCTAGAGTATTCTCACACAGCTGTTTGCACTGCGAGTAAATAGTCAAGACATACATTATGTTTGCAGTTAACAGTGATACCCTTGTCACTAGTAGCTTAATTAGGTAACAGGATAGTATTTTTAATGATGTGGAAATGTGTTTAATGTGCTAAAGAGATGATCAGACTATCAGGCTTGGTCTGGGAAACGATGTTCAAATGTATAAATTGTTGCCTTATTAAGTGCTCTCATTTTTTATGTTTACTTTTAGTATGTATGTTAGTATTGTTCGAAATCCGTATATTTTTAGATGCATCTGCTTCTTGTGCAAATAATGATATACGTGTACAATTGTCGTGAAGTATTTCAATTATTTTAAAATGTTAGTTAAAGACTTGTCTTTGAGCCATGTGATATATTAGGAACAGGATCCTAGATCACCTTTTAATACCAATCGGCTTTCCTCCTGGACGATGGACTGGAGTCTGTTGAAAACGATTTACCTAAGCCTGTGAAGGGAATATTGACAGCCTAGGTCTAACCCCAGGCAGTCACCGTGTGATGTACGGAATCTTGAATTGGCTATGTTCTAATACGTCTTTCCTCAGACATGACACTCTGGTGACGATCTTCAATGCCAGGCTCATTCGTCTGGCAGTGTCTCTCTTCCAGCTTTACTGCGCCAGCTCCTCTCTCTCTCTCTCTCTCTCTCTCTCTCTCTCTCTCTCTCTCTCTCTCTCTCTCTCTCTCTCTCTCTCTCTCTCCTACTGTCGAGTCTAAGAGGATATTTCCAGTAGTTGAACAAGCCTGCAAATACATCTCCCTCCTGTCTTCCCTTTTACCGGTCTCGTCATGAGAAATGAAATGTCCTAAGTCAATGTCACCCATTCAGACACCCAGTTCTTTGCAGACGCTCCGTCAAATGTTGTTTCAGTATCTCAAATGGTCAGTAGTGTTATTACTCGAGTGTCGTGTCTGATCACCGGTCTTAAGTGCCGCGGACCCGTCTCTGTGCCAGGCCTCAGTGAGTTACGATGAACGTTCGTTCACCACTCACCATATACCCGTTACATATTGTTGGTAATGTCTACACCATTACACATTCATCATCCTGCAAATAATCCGTTTTCCATAGAGATAGTAATAAAGCGTTGTAGTTTGTTTTAACTCATAGTTGTATGTTATTTTCCAAGTGTGCATACGTGTGTGTGTATGTGCCTAGATGGGGTTTAAAAACAACCAAGGGAGGGGGTATTGTCAGGGGTAAAACTTGCCCTGCCTAGTAGTCCATGGGGAGACTTAAACATTGGCATCTAATCTTCTTCTTTCAAATCCTTCGAGGAAAGGGGGGAGGGGGGTATCAAAACCAGTTAATTTGTACCTTATAAACGAGCCGTATCCAGATGTATTCTTGGGTATCCGAGGGCTTAGTCTTTATTTCAACCATATAGATTTCGTCATCAATTGCTCTCTCTCTCTCTCTCTCTCTCTCTCTCTCTCTCTCTCTCTCTCTCTCTCTCTCTCTCTCTTTCTCTCTCTCTCTCTCTCTCTCTCTTTCTCTCTCTCTTTCTCTGGATCTGGAGTGTAAGAAACCTGAACATACCCTAGGAAAATCACCAGCGTGAGAAACAGTGACTACTGACATATTCGCCGGCAAGTCTGTAAACAATTTAGTCGTCTGACAAATTGATTGCCTGTCCGGTGTCAAAAATAGTGACTCCTGATAAACTGGGTTGCTCGCCCTTGATAGTACTTAACTAGGCGGCAGCGCCGATGCGTTTCTGACTAACTGCCAGTAAATGTTCAGGGAAGTAAAGGCGGCATATATAATATTGACCACATCACCAAAGGGAGCAGATTGTTCTGTAGCAATATGGGGTTTACACCATATGCCCTTCCCCAATCATTACTCCCTTATGGATGACAATACCTTCCAGATTAATATCCGAAAAGTGGCTGGTTTGCTCACAGGATTGTTAAAATATTGAGCACAACCCACTACTGACAACGCTGATCGTATTCTGGTATGAACCTAAGGCCCATCCACGTCAATGTGGAAGAATGCTCCACATTGACGTGGATGGGCCTTAGGTTCATACCAGAATACGATCAGCGTTGCCAGTAGTGGGATGTGCTCAGTATTTAAATCTCAAATCCCGAAACAACCAAATAAATCAACAGGATTGTTAATCTGAGCCTGGGATTGACCTTAATTATGACTTCTCGTCTGAGGTTGAACAGGGTAGAGATAATGGAGAAAAACAAAAACAACTGTATGCCGAATGCACATTACACCTTGTAATATGATTCATTGCTGTAATAATAATAATAATAATAATAATAATAATAATAATAATAATAATAATAATAATAATAATAACTATTATTTGCTCGATGAAGTTTCCTGCTATGGATTTATCATGTGATAGCGTCAGTACGTTTTTCGCAGGCCGTGAGCCAGGGAGGAATAGGTGGCCAATCTTTCCCTCTCTTTCGCAGACGACGAGCCCAGACGTCGATCCCGTGTACAATCGCACTCATGACATTATCAGCGTAATCATCTATCTATCAACTACGCTAGCGAGTCCGCTTTACTGTCCACACTTTCGGTACGCCTGAAGGCGTTGAAAGGATCAATGACTGTTCTTGTACTTTCCAGTGCTGCAAGCAGATCATGCAGTGCAATACTTGCATTCAATGGAATCTTAAATTGTAAAGTGATTTTATTATGCTATGATGTTGTAAGTACCTGTTTATGCATCTTCATTTTTACAAGCAGTTACATAAATATCCCCTTGTCTTTTCAGTGATGCTTCTTGGTGTAGGTTTTGTTTTCGCAATATCCATTTTGTTCTGTGTACACTAAAACTGACCTACTTCACTTTATAATGGTGATATCATTCAAGTGTATTTTGAGACCCGCTGTAGAGTAGTGGCTAAACGCCAGCCTGTCTATCCGGTGGTTATGGATTCGATCCGCATCGGAGCAGATTCGAATTTTAAAATATCGGGATAGATTTACAAATCCAGGTCGACACAGTCTAAAATGTCTGCTAGAAAATATTATAGGAAGTAAACGGGTGCGGTGTAATACTCGTCATATCACATATTGTTGATTGATCTTTACACAATGTGGGTCTAGCACCATAAGCCCAGTCTACATTAATGCGTGCAATTTATTGCTTTACTTGCTGACTTTACCGTGTGTTTGATTTTAATGAAAACGTATTGCCTATTTACATTTCCACTTCTTTCTTTTCCCTCAAGTTGTGTTTATAGTTGTATTTTGTAACTCGTATATATCGAAATTTGTCTAGAACTTATTTGTCTTTCTACTCCTTGGTCTATCTGTCACACAGTATATCACTCTGCCAGCTTTCCTGTCCGCCCAGGCAATTCTGAGAGATGCTGTTCTATTGATCTCATTGATTCTTTGCAAATGAAATAGAAGGTCACCTTAGCCCCTTGCTCTCTTTCAGACCGAGTCTTGTAGCTGCGCCGGGTGACTTAAATTAGGTAATATTGTTTTCAGATTGTTTCTTCAATTCTACATCCCATCGGGACTAGAATAGACAGGATTTGAGTTTTTGTATAAACCAATCTGTTGCTGCAGTAGTATGAACGTTGTTGTGTGTGCATGCTTAATGTACTATGCTTGTGTGTGTGTGAGTGTGTGTGTGTGTGTGTGTGTGTGTTGTACTGTTTTTGTATTTTTTATTGTACTGTGCTTGTATGTTTATTGTACTGTGCTTGTATGTTTATTGTACTGTGCTTGTTTGTGTATGTTCAATGTACTGTCCTTGTTTGTGTATGTTCAATGCGTTGTGTTTGTATGTTTAATGTACTGTGCTTGGTTGTGTGTGTTCAATATACTGTGAGTGTTTGTGAATGTATGCTGTGCTTGTTTGTTAATGTTCAATGTACTATGCTTGTATGTTTATTTACTGTGCTTGTTTGTTTATGTTCAATGTATCGTGCTCGTATGTTTATTGTACTGTGCTTTTTCGTGTGTGTTCAGTGTACTGTGCGTGATTGTGCATATGTACTGTGTTTGCATGTTTATTGTACTGTGCTTGTTTGTGTGTGTTTATTGTACTGTGGTTGTTTGTGCATGTTCCGTGTAATGTACTTGTTTGTGTATATTCAATGTACGGTGCTTGTTTGTGTGTTTTTATTGTGATCTACGTATTTGTGTATGTTCCGTGTAATGTGCTTGTTTGTTTGTGTGTGTGTGTGTGTGTGTATTGCACTGTGCTTGTTTGTGTATGTTTATTGTACTGTGCTCGTTTGTTTGTATTCAATGTGCTATTTTTTTAAGTTGCATATGCTTTACAGGACGTTGCAGCCAACACAAACATTTTACTGCCATTGTTACTGTCTTGTCAAGTTTTACGTTCAGTAGTTTGCCATTGCTATCTGAACGACCGGCTCCCATAACAACACGTTAAAACTAGTACGACACTGTCTGCTGCCAAATCAGTCACCGCTGTGTTTCGATCGCGGGTAAGTGGCATTATGAATCGCGTCCGCAACACCATCGCCACGGAGGATGTGTACAAACAATGTACTGTGCGTGTATGTGAATGTGTACTGTGCTTGTTTGTTTATGTTTATTGTACTGTGCTTTTTTGTCTACGTCCAATACTTTGTGCTTGTTTATGTATGTTCAATGTATTGTGCTTGTCTATTTAGTGCTTTTACGATTTCTCCTGATGTTCGAAAGTGAGTCATGTGAGAAATTTCTTGGAGGCTGCAGAGTAATGCTGGGAACATTATGGACTGAAAAATAAATTGTAAAACAAAAACAGAAACCAAATGTTAGGTAAAAAATTTTTTACTTGTTTCAAAAGTATGCAATCCACATTCATTGGACATTTTATAAGAAGGGGTATATTTAACAATATAGTGACAATAGGATAGGTGGGGCATAGAAGAAATAGGAAAAGACCTAGAATGAAAATGTTAGACAGCTAAATAGTTACAGGAAGAAACACTTGAAATGGAATGACAACACGCGAACTAGGAGGCTGTTTATAAACATGACAACCTTCATCATACTACATGGACTATCAGAAGAAGGATATTTAAAAAACACTTCAATTACCAATAGTTCTGTCCACAAGGATTCAGTGTCCAACGTTGACATGTGCTACTACTTTAACCCAATGTCGTCATCGTGTGCTATAAAGATAAAGAATCTTTTAACACGTTTTTAGGCGTCATATGCATGTGGTGCGCATCATCATCATCAAGTGTCGTGCCGACTGGTGTAGGCGTTCATGACTCTCCACAGATCTCTGTCCTTGGTTTTCTGGAACTCTGTCGTTGATATTCCTTCATGCCACCGTCGCAATCCATCCAGCATCATTTCTCTCTTCTCCTCGATCTTTCCAGTTGTCACGATGTTCTCTAGCACCTCTCTTCTCATCACATGACCAAAAAATAGCTGTTTGTCTCTTTCTTATTGTTGTATGTAATGTTCTAGTTTCGCCAGCCTCTTTAAGGCATTCGTCATTAGTTGCTTTGGCAGTCCAAGGAATTCGCAACATTCGTCTAAGGAACCACATCTCTGTGGTGCTATACCGAAATATTCATTTAAGAAAACCCATGCACTCAACGGCTCATGTGGCCAATATTACACCGGCCACCTTTACTTGCCGTGACATTTGCTGGTATCCATAGTACGTAGGGTTGGTCTGAATTGCGTTGAATTTTAGAAATCCGTATAGATGAGAAATCGAACCCATGACCACTGGGTCGGTAGGCGAGAGTCTAGCCACAATTATATAGAGGCTCCCATAAAATATATGACTAGCACCATGTACTCAATACACCGAATTGCGTGTAGAAAGGTCTTTTCATGTGTAATTTTACATTATCGCACACATTATTTAGTAGAGTCAAGAGACAGGAGACATACCAGCGGACTGGAGAGAACGATATCTAGTTTAGCGGATATAGAAATGTTATTGTCAATTCTTGGGAAAATATGCATCATTCTGGAGAGACTAAGAGTTGAAACTGACAAGTAACTAAGGGACGAATAGGCCGCTTCCAACCAAACAGATCCTGCATTGACCACATAGCGACAGCATAAATAGTAGTAGAGTAAAGTATTGAACTGAACAGGTCAGCCTATAATATATGTTGTATGCTATTAAAATAATGACACCAATAGGGAACCTCACTGGAATTAGTGAAGCACTAAGGGATATACATAAACTTCAATAGTGTAAAGTTACAACATAAAAAGACATAAAATATATTCTTTGTGGAGAAAAACTTGCAAATACATTTGAAATAAGAACCGGGGTGCGACATGAATGGTTTTTGTCATCTGCATTACTCTTACAAGGGGAAGACAGAGAAGTAAATACCTGGAATGTTTGACCACGTGGCAAGGTAGAGACAAGAACACTAAGTTGATCCACGACTCTGGTGATCGAGAGACATAACGAATCATGACCGCTCACGCTTGCCGGCATGGCAATTGATGGATGGATTACTCTTACTGACTATAGACTGGATTATGAAAACAAAAATACTCACAAAAGGATACTTTGTTAGTACCATGAAATGTATTCGCTTGATAATGAAGTCTATATATATTGTTTATTGTTGATCATTTATTGGTGATCACTTGTGTGTGTGTGTGTGTGTGTGTGTGTGTGTGTGTGTGTGTGTGTGTGTGTGTGTGTGTGAGTGTATGTGTGTGTGGGTGCGCGTGTGTTGTCAAGTGATCACCAATAAAGCATTAGACACTCTGATGATGAAGTAATGGAACAGGGCTCGAGTCTTCTCGGACAAAGTTTGAAATATCCGATGAGCCTTGTGCACGTTACGCATCCATGGGAGGTAAAAACTGAAAAGACTACACCATATAAGCCGATGTCAAGGTTAAATTTCAAAATTAGAAAGCCCACCCACAATTAGAATATTTCTATAATGTGTGATTCTGCTACATCGGGACAAGAACACAGATCTGGTTCAAGACTTTAAACCAGGGGTAACCAAACCTTTTTCACGGCGGGCCGGATAACTATCGAAATGACGAGCGCGGGCCGCATACTCATTCTGTACAATACTTGCGCCGGTCTCTGTGGCGAAGGTCTTTCGGATGCGGTTCATAATCCCGTATACCCGCGTTCGAAACACATCTGCTCGCGATTTGGCAGCAGACCGCGTTGCGCTGGTGTTTTACGCTATGATATGGGTGCCGGCCATTCAGAAAGCAGTGGCAAACTATTGAAAGTAAATTTGCCAAGACATCAACGACAGCAACAAAACCTGGTGTTGACTGCAAAACATCCTGTAAAGAATACGCAAGTAACTTTAACAATGCTTTCATGCCAGAACGAGATCTCTGGGGGGAGGGGGGGGGCGAAAAACTAAGTTAATCATGGGTGAGTGGCGAGCAATACACACACACACACACACACACACACACACACACAAAGACAACCAACATATTTATTTAATTTAAAAAGTTATCAAAGAAGGCGACGTTAGCAAAACGATAGTTACATCAGACCTAGTGTGCACATATCCGAATCTCACAAACTAAGCAGCAAAATAGGTTAGTAAGATTTGTGAAACTGATATTTGGCTTTCAAGATATCATCAATGTTTGGCTTGGAATTACTCCATCCAATCAAGAGAATTGTCTTCAAATGTTCATCAGTCAATCTCGATCGATGTGTTGACTTCACTTACTTCATTTCTCAAAATGTTTGCTCACAGACATAAGGTGTTCCAATCACTGATGCCATACCAGCGGAAATTTCTTCAGTTTCGGAAACTCAACATCAAGTAAGCAGCGGTAAAATTCAATACGTTTTCCGTCTCTGTGCTTCTCTTTCAACAAGTCATTTGCTTTGAAATCAATGAGCTACAACTGTAGTGCAACTGGCACATCATCAAGGTTACAATCAATCGGACTCTGGAACAAACGAATGTCACACTCAATCCTGTCAAAATCCGAAAATCTCTCCAAAAAAATGCCTTTTCAAGTCACGAATAATTTGTTTTCGGAACATCGAGGTTGACATCTTTGGCGATTGTAGCGCAAATCTCTTTGAAACAGTGAAAATAAGAAAAGTTGTATCTTCCAGTTGTGCTTCAAACAATGACAACTTTCTCCGAAATCCTTTGATGATTCTGTAGAGATCACAGACGACGTTATTCTTTCCCTGAAGTTTCAAATTCAGTTTATCCATGGGGGATGTGATGTTAACAAAAATGACAACTTTGACAGCCAGGTAGGACTGGCGGCTGTGGATCAGCTCTATTTTTTTCACTGAGGAAAACATTTATGTAGTTTCAGATCTTGAAAAAAACGAAACATGACTTAACAGCAGATGAGCCACCTCACTGATGTGTGAATAGGCAAGACACAGAATTCAGAATCAATTTCTTCAAGAAAAGCCTGGAACTGACGGTGACTGAGTGCATGTCTCTGCATGACGTTCACAGCAGAAACGACAGGTTTACGTACAAAAGAAGTATCTAAGTCTTTCCCACAGATAGCTTGCTGATGTATAATGCAGTGGTTGAACAGAGCGCCCGGAATTTACAAATCTTCCAATTGAGTCCTGATCTGCCCCATCAGACCCTTCCTCACTCCAGCCATGTTTTTTTTTCTCCATCAACTATAACACCTCGAAGCTGATTCCACTGAACGTTATAGTCTTGCACAACGTTTTACACTTACATGAAAATGTCTTTTCCAGTTGTTGTTCCATGCATGCTGCAAACGAATGCCAACTCTTCCGTTATCTGAAAGTCCAAACTGACACCACGAATGAACACGAGAAGTTGTGACGCACTCGAGAGATCAGCAGACTCATCCAGCGCCAGAGAATACCACAACAAATTCCTAGTTTTCTCGCGTATCTATAGCATTATGTTCTCTCCAAGTTCTCCCGTTCTTCGCACAACTGAACTTGTCGAAAAGCTGATAGTTCCAAACACATCGCTTTCTCAGGACACAAGTCATTTGCTGCTTCCATCATAAACTCTTTGATGATGTTGCAATCAGTAAGCGGGTTTAGTCGTTCTGCCATCTTATGCACTATTTTGTAACATGTACGAGTGACAGATTAATTTTCAGCTAGCTATCTCGTGAAGAGATTTTTGTGTGTGTGTGTGTGTGTGTGTGTGTGTGTGTGTGTGTGTGTGTGTGTGTGTGTGTGTGTGTGTGTGTGTGTGTGTGTGTGTGTGTTTGTAAACCACGTTTCATGGGCTCATATTTCTCAGATCGTAACTTTCCAGACAACTTTGAATATGTTGATAGATGTTTTGTTTCGTAGTGACGCCAAAGAATGTACTATTTCAAAATGGCAACACTTTCGCTGCATATTATGCAGCTGGTATTTTTGTCCGTTGTTTCCACAAAGAAGTACTTTACTCGACATTCTTCATTGAAAACGCAACACTCGGTGTCCACGTTTCTTTTCTTGGTAGCCATAATGAAGTGTGAAGTACCCGGGATCTAAAATTGAAAAAGACATTGAATTAGAAACATAATTAAAATCCTATTGAAACACAAGAAAAGCAGAGGACTAGGGGTCACTGGTGAAGATACGGCTCATCAAAGGTACACATAAAGTTTATAGGTACCTTTGGTAATAGAATATATCTCATAATAAAGTTCTTAAAATATATAAATAGGACCGGCCTAAATAAACAGCCTAGAGCAGAGTTTTTCAACAGGGGCTCAGCGAGAGGCAGCCAGGGGTTCCAGTGAAACATACCGAAATCGCTTAAGTGCAACATTTCTGCCCATATGGTTTATTACATAAAGTAGGATAGACATTTGGATCATCGCACAGAGTTCTTTGGGAAACGTAAACTTTTGCGTACACTTGGCCGGGGAATTCTTCTGAGCTTGGGATAATATTTGCGCAATAACACGAGGCTTCTTTGGCATTTTTATGCTATGTTTGCTACTTATTGCCTCCATTCACATTTGCAGTTCACTTACATATCACTGTCAAACAAAGAAATCCGAGTTGCATACTAACGAAATGGACGACTGGCAAAAAGAAGTACATATTTCCGGAGCATGCCCCTGTGTTGACAGCTGGACGCATCTGGGTGGGGGTGGGGGGGGGGGGGAGAGAGATGCGTTTGTGTGTGTTGCCATGGGGACCATGGTAACGTCAGAGCGTAAACGGTGCTACCACGAGCCAGAGTAGGACTTGGGATGGCGCGAAATAAGCAAACATTATAATAAACAAGAAATTCTAGATACAGTAATGTATAATTGAAAATAGTAAATTTAAGACACATAGCAGCCACGAGGTCTCCTCACGTGTGAAGATCCCCTATTATTCTTAACATAGTATTTATATTTAAATTGTATCACAACGTCTCGTGTTCCATACGTTATATCAAGCAAGTTCGAGTACCTTCGGCGGGCCGGATGAAATGTCGTCGCGGGCCGGATCCGGCCCTCGGGCTGTAGTTTGATGATCCCCTGTTCTAGACGAACATATGAGATGTTCAAGACTCTAAATGAACATATGAGATGTTCAAGACACTAGATGAACAAATGAGATGACCACCCATGGCACATGACGATGTAAACGTATTAACATCTATATTAACTGACAGCTTATTAAATTACTGTGTTAACATCCGTTATGGACGGAGTTAACTTTCACGGCACAGTTGTACTCAGTCAATGTAACAGTTTGGGAACCATTGGTGGCTGGGCTCTATATCGTAAGACGCACTTTCATATCTGAGGATAGAAAGAGTGCCACGAAGAAGCTGCGGAAGACTGCTTGGTCATATAGACTATTGATTTCACCGAATACTGACCACTGGCATTGTTACCGCGTATTTTGGTCTAGATCTAATAGGCATACACATACTCAAATGTATTTATAAACGTATGCCTGTGGGTGTATGTATGTATGTATGTATGTATGTATGTATGTATGTATGTATGTATGTATGTATGTATGTATGTATGTATGCATGCATGCATGCATGCATGATTGCCTGCCTGTCTGCCTGCCTGCCTGCCTGCCTGCCTGCCTGCCTGTCTGTCTGTATCAATACCATAATCACCAACATTATAATCATCATCAGCATCATCATCAACATCGTCAACAACATCATCATCAACATTATCAAGATCAACATCATCATCATCAACGTCGTCATCACTATTATTATCAGCATCATCATCATCAATATCATCATCATCAATATTGTCATTATCAACATCAACATCATCAACTTCATCATGATCATCGCCATCAACAACAACATCAACATCATCATCATCAACAGAATCATGAGAAACATCATCCTCAACAACATCTTCAACATCATCACCATCATGATCATGATCAATATTACCATCTCAGGACACAAGTCATTTGCTGCTTCCATCATAAACTCTTTGATGATGTTGCAATCAGTAAGCGGGTTTAGTCGTTCTGCCATCTTATGCACTATTTTGTAACATGTACGAGTGACAGATTAATTTTCAGCTAGCTATCTCGTGAAGAGATTTGTGTGTGTGTGTGTGTGTGTGTGTGTGTGTGTGTGTGTGTGTGTGTGTGTGTGTGTGTGTGTGTGTTTGTAAACCACGTTACATGGGCTCATATTTCTCAGAGCGTAACTTTCCAGACAACTTTGAATATGTTGATAGATGTTTTGTTTCGTAGTGACGCCAAAGAATGTACTATTTCAAAATGGCAACACTTTCGCTGCATATTATGCAGCTGGTATTTTTGTCCGTTGTTTCCACAAAGAAGTACTTTACTCGACATTCTTCATTGAAAACGCAACACTCGGTGTCCACGTTTCTTTTCTTGGTAGCCATAATGAAGTGTGAAGTACCCGTGATCTAAAATTGAAAAAGACATTGAATTAGAAACATAATTAAAATCCTATTGAAACACAAGAAAAGCAGAGGACTAGGGGTCACTGGTGAAGATACGGCTCATCAAAGGTACACATAAAGTTTATAGGTACCTTTGGTAATAGAATATATCTCATAATAAAGTTCTTAAAATATATAAATAGGACCGGCCTAAATAAACAGCCTAGAGCAGAGTTTTTCAACCGGGGCTCAGCGAGAGGCAGCCAGGGGTTCCACTGAAACATACCGAAATCGCTTAAGTGCAACATTTCTGCCCATATGGTTTATTACATAAAGTAGGATAGACATTTGGATCATCGCACAGAGTTCCTTGGGAAACGTAAACTTTTGCGTACACTTGGCCGGGGAATTCTTCTGAGCTTGGGATAATATTTGCGCAATAACACGAGGCTTCTTTGGCATTTTTATGCTATGTTTGCTACTTATTGCCTCCATTCACATTTGCAGTTCACTTACATATCACTGTCAAACAAAGAAATCCGAGTTGCATACTAACGAAATGGACGACTGGCAAAAAGAAGTACATATTTCCGGAGCATGCCCCTGTGTTGACAGCTGGACGCATCTGGGTGGGGGTGGGGGGGGGGAGAGAGATGCGTTTGTGTGTGTTGCCATGGGGACCATGGTAACGTCAGAGCGTAAACGGTGCTACCACGAGCCAGAGTAGGACTTGGGATGGCGCGAAATAAGCAAACATTATAATAAACAAGAAATTCTAGATACAGTAATGTATAATTGAAAATAGTAAATTTAAGACACATAGCAGCCACGAGGTCTCCGCACGTGTGAAGATCTCCTATTATTCTTAACATAGTATTTATATTTAAATTGTATCACAACGTCTCGTGTTCCATACGTTATATCAAGCAAGTTCGAGTACCTTCGGCGGGCCGGATGAAATGTCGTAGCGGGCCGGATCCGGCCCTCGGGCTGTAGTTTGATGATCCCCTGTTCTAGACGAACATATGAGATGTTCAAGACTCTAAATGAACATATGAGATGTTCAAGACACTGGATGAACAAATGAGATGACCACCCATGGCACATGACGATGTAAACGTATTAACATCTATATTAACTGACAGCTTATTAAATTACTGTGTTAACATCCGTTATGGACGGAGTTAACTTTCACGGCACAGTTGTACTCAGTCAATGTAACAGTTTGGGAACCATTGGTGGCTGGGCTCTATATCGTAAGACGCACTTTCATATCTGAGGATAGAAAGAGTGCCACGAAGAAGCTGCGGAAGACTGCTTGGCCATATAGACTATTGATTTCACCGAATACTGACCACTGGCATTGTTACCGCGTATTTTGGTCTAGATCTAATAGGCATACACATACTCAAATGTATTTATAAACGTATGCCTGTGGGTGTATGTATGTATGTATGTATGTATGTATGTATGTATGTATGTATGTATGTTTGTATTATGTATGTATGTATGTATGTATGTATGTATGTATGTATGTATGCATGCATGCATGCATGCATGCATGCATGCATGCATGCATGCCTGCCTGCCTGCCTGCCTGCCTGTCTGTCTGTCTGTATCAATACCATAATCACCAACATTATAATCATCATCAGCATCATCATCAACATCGTCAACAACATCATCATCAACATTATCAAGATCAACATCATCATCATCAACGTCGTCATCACTATTATTATCAGCATCATCATCATCAATATCATCATCATCAATATTATCATTATCAACATCAACATCATCAACTTCATCATGATCATCGCCATCAACATCATCATCATCAACAGAATCATGAGAAACATCATCCTCAACAACATCTTCAACATCATCACCATCATGATCATGATCAATATTACCATCAACAACATCATCAACAACATCGTCAACAACATCATCAACAACATCGTCAACAATATCATCATAAGCAACATCGTTATCAACATGATCAATAACATCATCAACACAATCATAATCAACATCATCATCAACAAAATTATTATCATCATCAACACCACGATCACCAACATCATCATCAACAACATCTTTAATAACATCATCATCAACATCGTCATCACCAACAACATCATCATTGTCATCATCATCATCATCATCATCATCGTCATCATCAACATTAACAATAACACAATCTTCATCAACATTATCTTTAACATCAGCAATACCATCATCACCAAAATCATCATCAACAACAATATCAACACCATCATCTATATCATCATTATCATCATCATCAACATCGTCATCTACATCATCATCAACTTCATCAACATCATCATCATTAATACCATCATCACCAATATTATTATCAACAGCATCACCAACATCATCATCACCAACATCATCATCATCAACAGCATCATCAACATCAATACCATCATAAATACCATCATCATCAACATCATTATCAATACCATCATCAGCAACGTCATCATCAACATCATAAACATTATCATCAAAATCATCATCATAAACATCATTAGCAACATTATCATCATGTAGCAGGTCGCTCTCATCACGGGCCGCCGACGTATCTCTCGATCTCTGGCCATGTCTCCCGCCTCATGCTCCCTCATAGCCAAAGTGCCTGGAATGCCGTGTTTCCATCTTCGTACTGGTTGACCCTGCCTCTTTGTCTTTTCTAACTATTTTCTCCAAGCAACTGTGACCTTTAATGTGGCCATCAGTTCCTGAGACATGCTATTGTAAATGATCCAGTTTTCCCCGATCTACTACGCACGTTCTAATTGCAACGACTGCCATGGTTGCGCCGTCCTGCAGTTAACAGCCACGTAGTCTAAACATTAATTAAACGCATCTCCAACTTAAACCGCTGGCAAGTAAAGCAGGAAGCAGTGAATGTAATGTTGTAAACGTGATAAGAAATTGCAGAAGTGTATCAATGACATAAACTACCCGTTATCCACATTGCCGTGAATTCCAAAATTGCTTACGTCAGAATAAACTTGCATTTACTATACGTAATGGAATAAAAGCGGGGTTATGACTTTTGCAATTAATTGTTGCAGAAAAAAAATCATAGAATAGCGTAGGCCAGGAAAAAGAAATACTGACATTTTACAAGATCTGAACATAGAATAAATTGTCTCGTAAATATCATGTTACAGAAACTGAAATACGTTGGCCATATGAAACGTCCCAGTGGTTTTTAGAAAACAGTTACGGAAGGCGTGGTTCCTGAAAGATGAGGGAGCGGTTGATCAGCATGAAAACGGATACAGATCATTAAGAACACCTCAAGTGTGTAACTGCATGAGGCAGGGGAACTGACAAAGGACTGGGAATCTTTTCAGGGGGCCGAAATGAGAGAGACGGTCTGCCTAAAGGAGTCTAATAATTTCCTTTACATTTTTAACGAAAGAATGAAGCATCAGTGGAATAATAATTTGTGAGCTTGCCTACTAAGATGTGGCATGGGTTTCATCTAAAGCATTGCCTTACTTATAGCATCATGACGTAGCTAGTTGCATATCCTTTACAGGATGTCACAGTCAAGCACAGCATTTGTATGCTGTTTATGATCTCTCGGCAAGTTTACTTTCAGTAGTTTGCCATTGCTTTTTGAGCGACCGGCACCCGTACCATGTCGTAAATATCCCGAGTAGATAAGCTGAACAACATCTAATGGCAGTGGAAATGTGGTTTCTGAAAACATAAATGCATAAAACGCCATGGACATACAGAAGAACCAATGGCCAGACTCTACAAGAAGCAGATGAAAACCGTAAACTGCTTAGAGAAATTAGACATAGTCAAATTATGTTGGATACGTTATGAGAAGAAATAAACTAGTGAACTCGGTGACAATTGGCAAGATTAAGGGGGAAAGATCAAGGGGAGGGCAGAGAAGTAAATATCTGGATGTCTTGGTCGTGTGGCGTGGCCGAGACAGGAACACGGAGCTGAACCATGACTGTGGTGATCGTGTTATAAGGCGAAACTTGACCGCCAACGCTTACCAGCATGGCACATGATGATGATGAAATGTATAGACGGGTTTTCTTATTTGGTGTTCTCGTTCAGGAAGACAACTTCTCCTCAATCACATGAAATCCACAACATTTTGGGGATATATATATATATATAATACAAATCTACAACAATTGTCGGACATTGTAGTAACAGAGAGTGCAAAGAAAGGACTCTCCTTAGATATCAAGAAAACAGTAACAATGGTGATATCAAAGAAAAAGGTGACACCCAATTGTGAAATAGAGATAGGTGGGAAAATTCTTCACCAAGTGGGTGGTTTTAAATACCTAGGGGCATTTATAACATCAAATGGAAGATGCGCAACAAAGATTAGGAGCAGAATAGGGCAAGCACAGGCTGCATTTAAAAAAATGAAGACTATCTTCTGCAATACGTCACTATCATTGAATGTAAGAAAGAGAGTGCTGAAGTGCTTTATAGAACCTGTTTTGCTGTATGGCTGTGAATCTTGGATGTAAATGAACAAATTAGGAAGAGATTGGAACGGAGATGTGGTTCCTGAGACTAATGTTGCGATTTCCCTGGATTGCCAAAGTAACTAATAACGACTGTCTCAGACAGGCTAATAAAATTAGAACATTATAAACAACAATAAGAAAGAGACAAACAGCTTCTTTGGTCATGTGATGAGAAAAGAGGCACTGGAGAACAACGTGACAGCTGGAAATATCGAGGGGAAGAAAGGCAGAGGCAGACCAAGAGAAGTAATGCTGGATGGATTGAAACGGTGGCATCGAGGATTATCAACAGCGGAGCTGATCCAGAAAACCAAAGACCGAGATCTGTGGAGAGTCATGAACACCTACGCCAGCCGGTATGGCACTTGATGATGATGATATTTATGAACATCTCATCTGGCTGAAGTCAGACTAGCTATAGGTAGTCCTATAGCAGATTACTGCAGGTGAGTTGTCAAGTGTTAGGCCACGACATATGGTGTTGTGTCGCCGGTTCTCTTCCTCGCCTGCTTTCCTTCCCAAAAAATGTTCAGAAAATTCTGAAATGTGTCTAATGTCCAGTTTTATTAGATCCTGGAGCCGTACTGATCGCCAAAAAAGAAAATAATCCTTCCTCTCCTTTAGATTGAAACTGTATCATTGATAGCAAACGAGCTAACCACTATGCCACCGCGACCGAGATGTGTGAAATCAGAGGCCACATCCGCCTCCACCCCACCTCCATATGTATGTGTTTGCTTACTCGTATAATAATTGACTTCTCTATGAAAAGATCTTCTTCTGGTAGAATTTTCGGTAAACTGTGCATAGTTTCCCTTTCTGCACTTGACGTCATTTCCCCGTAATTAAACCCTCGCTTTGCGCTCATCAGCAAAGTCTCCTGTTTTGTTGTGAGATTTGACGTGGGTAGTCAAGTCTCCGAGATGGGGATTAACGTAGTTACCCCAAATCCTTGTCTACGTTTGCTCTGTAATCTCTCCTAATGATGCCACAGACCAATCGTTATATTTTATTAAGTGTAATCTAGCGAACTAAGCATTTCACTTGTGACTAATGGTCTGTCAAAGCCAAGCACTAAGCTAATATGTAATTATGCATGCGGACAATTGTTTACTTTTTATGTGCGTCTCTGAAACAGGTAGTTGCTTTCTCTGTTTCTCTGTTTAATTTAATACGTGTGTTCTCTTTATTTGTCTTTCTTGTTCTCTGTCTTTCTGTCCCCTCATTCTTTATCAAGCACATATATGCTCAATGTATGCATATGCGTAAGAACATTTATACAAGAAAAGTAAATTTACGCATTTTACCGCGCTCGCTAATGATAACGTGCTGATAGTGACGCACAGGCATGAATCGGGACAAAGTGCCAGCAATGAAAGGGTTTATGTTAGGGTGGGGGGGGGGAAGGGGGGGAGAGAGAGAGAGAGGGGCTGTGTGAACAGTGATACTGACATTTTCAGCAGTAATTTCTTCATTGACCGATAAACTAATGTGAAAACGTTTGACACGTGAATGTTAACTAGTAACTTATTTTTTATAGATATAGATGTATCAGAGAGAGAGAGAGAGAGAGAGAGAGAGAGAGAGAGAGAGAGAGAGAGAGAGAGAGAGAGACGGGGGGAGGAAGGGAGATAGAGATAGAGATAGAGAGAGACAGGCAGACATAGACAGAGATAAATGGAGAGACAGAGATGGATAGACAGAAATCGAGAGACAAAGACAGACAGACAGACAGACAGACAGACAGACAGACAGACAGACAGACAGACAGAGGAAAAAGATACAGAGAGAGAGGCAGCAATAGAAAGCGTAGCAGACAGTCACAAAGACATAGATAGAAGGAGGGAAAAAGACATAGAGAAGGAGTGAGAAAGACAGAGAGACAGAAAAAAGCAGCTATAGAGAAAGAAAGTATGTGAGAGAAATCTAGAGTGTGTGATAGAGAGAGCGAGGGAGAGACGGTGATAGAACTCGACGTTACACAGGAGAGCACAGATGCGACCCGCATTAATGGATGTTTTATGCTTTTGTTTGTCTTGTTAAACGTTCTTTGATCTTCTCCCATAGCGGTTAAATGAGGCAATACGTTGATTATAAAATTACCAGCCGTATAGTTTCATGGATTGTGCTGGTATGTATTGTTTTAATACTTCATTCATTAGTCTCTTTCACATATAACATATAGACATCACAGACAGGCATTTTTCAAACAGGTTATGTATGGGTAAAGGTTTTTGTTATTTTAAAATTACAGCATTGCTCACATAATCAAATCCTAAGACTTGTTGAAACCGCTATTTGAATATTATTGCAACAAGTGTTAAAGTTAATTGCGAGTTGTTTGCATGACGTCGCAATCACATCTTGCATTTTCTGGCTTTTTTTCTTTTATTTACTAGGCAATAGTTACCTTCAGTAATTTGTCATGGCTTTCTGAACGTAAAGCACCTCATACCATCGAAAGTAACGAAAGGGAGTCTGCTTCCGAACCGCCTGCACCTGATTTCGAACCGTTGACTCGATATGATGGGGAATTGTGAAACCTGTTCACTGACCCTAAGGTGGCATAGCGGAACATCATCAGCAGAGTTGATCCAGAACACCAAGGACCGAGATCTGTGGAGAGACATGAGCGCCTACATCAGGTGTCAGGACGCATACTGGTAATGGATGTTTCTTTTCTGGACAAGACAGGACGAAATGAAATATAATCTATGTCACACGTTTACAATACGTTAGTCGTATCTTTGTGATAGCCCCATGACTGCTTTTCGTGTTCTACAGCAATGCCCTATTTCAATCAATCATGTGCCATGCCGGAAAGCGTGGGGGGTCATGACTCGCCATTTCACTCGATCACCAGTGTCGTGGATCAGCTCAATGTTCCTGTCTCGTCCATGCCATGTGGCCAAGCCATCCAGGTATTTTCCTCTCTGTCTTCCTCTTGGTCTGTTCCCCTCGATCTTGCCAGTTGTCACTAAGTTCTCCAATCTATTTCTTCTCATAACATGTCCAAAAAATTTTGACTGTCTACGTCTAATTTCTCTAATCAGTTTATGATGTTCTCCTCTTCTTCATTTCGTTCATCCGGAGTGTTTTTTCAGATGTGATTGCGGTGTGTCTGTTATGCGCCCTTGGGCCGAAACCCGTAGGCCAACACATCCGACAATAGCGTGCTTTTTTGACCAGGTAGCATTCCTGGGAGACTCTCACTTTTGTGGTGCCATCTACAACCATGCTGGCCAAGTTGGAACGGTCGAAGACAACGGTCATCCCTCAAAGGAAGGCAGGGACAGTCCATAGCATTTTCCGCCATCCAAGGTTGCTTCCATAGTTGAAGGGCCGACACATAACGCCCTGGATCTGGGCTCACCGAGGGAAATCGTCACGTTCTGCTCATGGCTACTTTAAATCCTCACTTCAATATATTGGTCATTTCGTTTGCCCCGGGCCATTCCCGCACAAACCAGACAGGTTTGCAGACGGCATCCACTCAGCGAGTTTTCGGACATGTGCTTGTCGTTGCGCCCGTCAGAGCTGTTCCAGGCACGACAGACATTCGGAAAACTACCTAGTCAGAGCTGTTCCGAACAAGAGCGGCATTCAGAAACTAGGTAGTCAGAGCTGTTCCTAGCACGAGAGACATTCGGACGAGACATTTCACTCGGACGTAATTGCGTAGTGTCAATTTTTAGTTTGCCACCCGTAGGACGACACTTCCGGCTTCCGGCGGGCATTTTTTAATAAGGTTAGCCTTCCTCGGGTTTCGAGACTCTTGTTTCGGCTTCCACACAGCAAGCTTTCGCTTCGGGCTGCCACGTAATGGATTCGCAAGACAGGCGTTCCATTTCGTGTCAACGAGACAATTTTCCACCAATTTTTCCACATTCTCACTCCATGAGTATGGTTACAGACTATCGGACGTCTGCGAGACGTGCGACCGAGGTGTTTTTCCACCTTTTGTACTCGCTCACGAGGTACGCTACATGTGCTGCCGGCTCAGCACCTTACCTTCGTGCGTCTGTGGGCGAGTAACGGTCAGGCCCTTTCATCCGGGGATACCTCATATCCCCCAGCTAAGAGCCATCGAACGAATCTGCGCCGAGCATGTAGCGTTCTCAGCACATCATCACAATTTTGATGTAGGTTTTGTGTCGGCCAGGCTCTCACTTCCGAGAGTTTATGGCTTAGAGACGTTCAGCCATACACTTCGGATGGGAGCCTTAGAGGTTATGTCCGGACTGAGATTTTAGGGATCGTTTGCCTGATTTTGACTGCTATCCTCAGTCTTAACTGCAGAGCAGCAGGTTGTGTCTCTCTTAGTCTCGTCCCTATCCCACGAGCCGTCCGATATGTAGTTTTCATCCATCGGCAAGCACATGGGGTCGATGGGACACGCAAGCTCCCCCACCACGGCAAGGTGGAGACACATCGGGGGAGTTTACGATGTTCATTTGTCTCCTGTAGTACTTGGTCATTGGTTTTTCTGTCTGTCCGTGGTATTCTTTGCCCTATTTACAACAACGAATATAAGCAATTGAGATAAGTTGAGTCAAGAGCCGACACCATAGCACCCGGGACATTCCTATACCTACTTCTTCATCTTTATCTTTTACCTACTTCTCTATACTACGTCTTCATCTTCAACAATCAGCGAAGAGTTGTAATCAAATATGAATCAAACAACTGTATTCCTCCAAACATATATGGGAATCCCACGAACCCGAAGTAAACTACTGCTTTGTTTAGAGGCACTAACTTGGAGGACTGAGAATTTATTTATTTTTTTTAACGTTCGCTCCCTTTCTAATTCAAGTGTAACCCAAACACGTGCTACTACTACTAGTACAATGCAATGATTATTGTGAGTGGATTAGCTTTCCCTATTACCAGTGACAACTGGCAAAGATCGAGGGGAAGAGAACAAGGGGAAAGCAGAAAAGTTAACAACTGGATGGCTTGGCCACGACTCTGATGATCGATTGAGATGGCAGAACATGACCGCCCACGCTTATCGGCATGGAATTTCTCTAATCAGTTTGCGGTTTTCATTCGCCACTTGTAGGACTTGCTCATTGGTTTTTTTTTTCTGTCCATGATAATCTTTGCATTTTGCTCAGAAACCACATTTCCACTGCTATTAGATGTTTTCAGCTTGTCTGCTCGTCGACCACGTTTCAAATCCATACTTGCGCACATATATCACACATAAACAGACAATATCCGTCTTTGTAGCATACCCGTAACAATATTACGGTTAGACGTACACTATAACTAAAATATCAAATGCCATGTAAATCTTCACGACATTAGCATCGCATGAAAAAAAAAATCAATTCTCAAATAGTACTTGGCATTCACGGAAGCAAAGAAAAGGAAAAGGAGTAGACATAAGATAACACGCTAGAAAATATCAACAACTAAATCTATAGAAGTATCTCTACTTCTAGGTGCCGATCAATAGCTATGAATATATTTCTCAATCGTATTCGCACAGAAGCGGGGTTTAAACATTGATCTGGGGTTCTAGATCAACCCGGTGTACAATGGGTGTCGGAAAGTGTCTTAGGAAGCAACGGTAACCCGTGTGATATTGAGCACACCACCTTGCCAATGTCGATTAGTCTATAAAATTATGGGTCTATCATCGTGTGCCATATACGCCTTTAGGGGTGTTAATGGGTTTATTTTTCCCATGTCGTCCCGATGGATGAGGAAAAGACGGGTTGTCTGTTCGTCTTTGCGGACAGACCTACACAATGGGATTGCTCTATCACATTACGTTCCCATGTATGGCATATGAGGCGACAACCTCCAGCATGAGAATGGAGATGGAGACAGTCACAGCGGCATTCTTTTGGTTACAGGAGACCACTACAACACACATTGTATTCTTTACGGACTCAAGTATGCTTAGTAAAGTGGGAAAGGATTGTTTCGTGTGGAATGGCTCACCTCGATTCAGAGGTCACAGATTGTAAGAATTGTGTGGAGTTGTTGCCCTGGCCATTCGGGAGTGCGGGGGAATGAATAGGCTGATAGGCTGGCAGGGAATGTATCTCATGGTGGTCGATTACCAATGGACAAGGGAGAGGTGGTCGTGCGTCTATAGGACCAGGTGGAGAAGGTGAATGAACAGACTGATAACCCTTATGTGGAAAGGATGCGATTGCGGGGGATTGGCAGGGGTTCTAGTAGAATCTCAAAATTGAGAGGGAAGACCAGGAGAACTTTCAATTAGATAGCGGTGGCAACTATTAGTAGTATGACTGTTCGATGGCTGTTGAACGAGGGAACGGAGCGCATATGGGAATATCCTGAGTGCAGTGATGTCGGCTCTTAGCTCAACTCAACTACAGACCCATATCAGGTTCTTTACTTAAGGACATGTTTGTTTTTACACTTTCAGTTATGTGTCTTCTTTTTTACCTCCTTCTTCTTATATTATATGTTGTGTGGTGTTGATGATCAAGTCTGTTACAACCTTCTGTCTCTTGTGCAGTCAGTCATTACTGACACCGACGTTCCTCCATGCCATGATATCAAATTCTCTCTGTCTCCCCCTGCTTCTCCTCCCCTCCAACGTTCCCGTTGTGACGACATACTCCAGCTTTGCCCTTCTCGTGACATGCCCAAAGAATGTGGACTATCTTCTTCTGATATGAGTAACAAGTTCTCTTTTGTGAGTTAACTTCTTTCAAGATGTCTACACTTCCCTGTATATACATCGACTGGGCTTCCATCATTCTTCTATAACAATCCCATCTCCACAGCTTCCACATAATTGCTCACTTGTCTGCTTATTATCCACGAGTATTTGAAATATGTATTTATTTGATACTGTTCTAATCCTACCGTACAGACTCTATACTTTAACTCGTTCAGTATGGATCAATTACTATATTAACTCTACCCTAGAAAATTGTCACTTAACTTTTCCAGTCTCGGCAACATTTCATGTCTGACTGACTCTTCCCAGAATGTCCCACCCATCGCGTTGTAGGTGAGCTTACTAATTATGTTTGGTCACTATATCTTTAGCTTCTATGAAAGTAATAAGCGCGTGTTTTTTTCATACATTTTGTTACCTTCCTTTTCTCTCGCTCCTATATGAGCGTCTGTTGTGAAACGTTCTGGGGCTGAAATAGTTACCCCAGCGGACATTATATTAACACTCCCTAGCTCAGAGATATATTATTTTAAGCAACAACTGCATGGAATAGAAAGCGTTAACCCCTTGCTGTTCCAGACACAGACATTATATTAACACCGTCTGGCTCAAGGAAATATTATGTCAAAGTAACAACTACCTGGGATAAAAACAGTAAAACTAAAGCTGTCTCAGACAGACATTATATTAACACCTTCTGGCTCAATGAAATATTATGTCAAAGTAACAACTACCTGGGATAGAGAGAGTAAAACTAAAGCTGTCTCAGACAGACACTATATTAACATCGTCTGGCTCAAGGAAATATTATGTCAAAGTAACAACTACCTGGGATAGAGAAAGTAAAACTAAAGCTGTCCCAGACAGACATTATATTAACACCGTCTGCTCAGAAGACCGTCTCCGTGGCGAAGATGTTACGGTCACAGTTCGTAATCCCGTATACCCGAGTTCGAAACACAGCTGCAGGCGATATGGCAGCAGACTGCCTTATTTTGGTTTTCTACGAAATTGTATAGGTGCCGGTTGTTCAGAAAGCAATGGCAAACTACTGAAATTAAACTTGCCAGGAGACCACAACAGCACACACACAAAATACTAGTGTTGACTGCGATGTCCTGTAAACGATATGCAACTAACTAACTGCTCAGAAATATAGTATTTTATAGTAACAACTTCATAAGTTAGAACGAATTAACCCCTTGCTGTCCCAAACGCTTATTGTACTAACATCATCTGGTTCAGAGATATATTGTTTTTATATTAAGAACCTCCTGTAATAAAAAGAATAAACCTCAAACTGACCTAGACAGAAATTACGGTACCACTCTCTGATTTAGACATGTCCATGGGATTTACTATCACCGGTCAGTTGGAACTAAGCGTTGACTTACTTTCAGAAAACAATAGCAAACTATTGAACGTAAAATTGCCTAGTAAATTAATCTGGGTTTGGGGTTGATCACACCGTCCTAAAAAGGACATGCAAGATTTATACGGTTTGGAAATATGTTAATTTATAGTAACAACTGCCTGGGACAATAAGAGTAAACCGCCATTGTCCCAGACATAATTATTTTAACACCGCTTAGCTATGAGACATATTATTTTATAGTAACAACTACCTGCGATAGAAATAGTTCAATTAAATATGCAATGTATGGGTGATAAAATGCACAGATAGTGCGTTGTTTGGTTTGAAATAAATTAATGCTTGGATCGTCTCCATGTGCGACCCCTCATTATACATAATGTAAATCTTATTTAAAATAACAGCCATCTTATTCATCCACCCAGTGATTTGTACTATACAGAACTGTGTACCTAAATCATTTTTCGAACTTTCTCTCTGTCATAAGCCAAATGTTCAGTCTCTGTTCCTGTCATATGTAACCTATCTATCACATCTTGACGCCATCTACTCTTCTCTGCGACACCGATATAATTCCATTAATGATTTGAAAGTTAGTTACATATCCTTTACATGACTCCACTGTCAACCCCAGCATTTTGGGCTGCTTGTGAATTTGCTTTCAGTAGTTTGGTATTGCTTTCTGAACAACCGGCACTCATACCACTGTTTGAAAACCAACGCAAGGCGGTCTGCTTCCAAATCGTCCGCACTGTGTTTCGAACGCGGTATGTGGGGATTGCCGATCTTAACCCATTCGTCACATAATCACATGAGCTTAGTACATGATTACATTTTCTAAATTTGTGTGTCTTTTAACGTGTCCAAAATATTTCACTATTCTAATTTGTGTTTGTCGTAATAACCAATCATCTTCAATATTTACATCTTGTAGATGGATCTCTTGTTCTTACTTTTAGTTCAATGAATTTTTAATGCATTTCTGTATTTTATATTCAAAGTCAGATGCGTACCTTTAATCTGATTTGTTTAATGTCCAAGTTTCGCACTCATAGGTTGCCACAGAATATATGCATGCACTTGTATTCTGACTTTTGGTTTTCTCTCTGTTCCAATGGCAAACTACTGAACGTAAACTTGCCAAGAAATCACGAACAGTCAAAAAGTGCCGGGGTTGACTGCGGCGTCCTGTAAAGATATACGACTAACTATTTTAACCCTGTTTCATTCCATAAAAGTGTTATTGCCTTTGTGTTTGTAGGGCAGAGTTTGGCCTTTTTGTATGTCCGGTCATCACATTCCCATGTCCTTAACTGGGACCCTAGGTATTTACAACTATTCACTTTCTGTAACTTCTCTGCATTGATAAATGTATATGTTGCCACGTTTGTTTTAGTTGGTTATCACTATTTTGTTATTTGTTGTGTTGAGGTATAAATTGCGTTTTTCACTTTGTTCTTTAAATTTAAACAAAAGTAAAGAACTTTTTATTTTTTACACGTTTTAAGGCGGATAGAGCATATCGTGCTATACCTATATGTTTACAGACAATCCGCACTTGTTGGTTGATGTGAGTAGTACCAAGTGGCCATCTTTATTTCCCAAGACATTTCCTGGACCCAGTTCTAGGATGGGTCGACCTAGTAGTCCAGATCAATTTTAAAACTCCACCCCTTTGCGGATTCCAACTCATGACTACGGCCGACAGGTGAACCTCTAGCCATAAACATCTGGACTAAAATAGGGTTATAGCAGCTCTAGAGTTCAAACAGCAAGGTTCGGCCATATAACTATGCTGCCAACTACCAATATATCACAACAAGCAAGGATGTACAGGACCAAATGGAACGAGAAGAAGAAGCCGGCTATGTAAACGATAGATTTAGCTGAGTTGAGTTGAGTTAAGAACCGTCATACTGCACTCAGGACATTCCCATACGTGCTCCGTCCCCTCGTTCAACAGCCAGTGAAGAGTCATACTACTAATCGTTCCCACCACTATCAGATTAAAAGTTCTCCTGCTCTTCCCTCTCAGATTTGAGATTCTTCTAGAACCCCTGCCGATCCCCCACAATCTCATTCTTTCCACTTATGGGTTCTCAGTCTGTTCCTCCGCCTTCTCCATCGGGTCCTTCAAGCGCACGACCACCTCCGCCCCCCCCCCTTGTCCATAGGCAATCTACCACCAAGAGGTGCATTCTCTGCCAGCCTATCAGCTTGTTTATTCCCCCGCACCCCCGCATGGCCAGGGCAAAATACCCATACAATTCTCACAATATGTGACCCCTGAAGCGAGGTGAGACATTCCGTACAAAACATTCCTTTCTCCACCTTACTTTGAATCCGTAATGAATACAATGTGTGTGGCAGTAGTCTCCGCCAGCCAAGGGAATGCCGCTGTTATCGCCTCCACCTCCATTCCTATGCTGAAGGTCGTAGTCTCATATGCCAGACTCTCCTTTTTTCAAGACTCGTCGATTAGCCTATGCAATAAAACCCCCAATCACTACGTCTGCCTCTCACCACTGACCCATCGGTGTAGATGACTATGTCTTGATGTATGTTACTCTGGATCAGTTGTTGCACTTCAAACTCAGTGCGGCCCGCTGCTCATTCTCTGCACTCACGGCCCAGTGTTACTATTACATTGTGCCAGTCCGTCATGTCTTCCGGAACTCCAACCCACTCTCTTTTTTACGATTGATGGTCTCTAGATCACACACCTGGCGTTTAGAATGTTCTGCATGCGCCATCCAGGACCTGCCTCGTCTTAGTCTATGACCCTTGACCATATCCATTGCTGCATGCATGGAGTGATCCCTATCTGCAGCAACTCTCAGGTACCATTTGGCCTGTGGGATCATATGCCTATCCGTCATTGTTGGTAGCGCCAGGACTTGCCTCATGGATATAATTGGTATGTCCTTTGTGCACCCCAGGATTACCCGCTTAGCAGCATTCTGTATGCGCTCCAACCTTTCAAGCTAGCTCTGTGATACTGTCAGCAGCCCCAAACCATACTCAATGACAGAAATTATTATATTAACTGCTGAAAGAGCCTGTAAAGCATTATCTGGTCTACCCCTGTTGCTGCCATCGCCCTAAATGCATTAAGTCCCCTACCAGCTTTCACCACCAAAGTCATGGAATTGTAGTCGTTAGCGCAACTGCTGAGAATGTTGTGAAGTCGCTGCTGTTTGTCGTGTTGATGACTGAAGGACACACACGAACTTTGTAAGTAACGACAGGACGCCAGCTGTTTCAGGAAAATGACGTTTCTCTTCTTACGATTCATATTGCTGCACATGGTCACACAAACATACTATCACTAAACCAATTAACATTAATACTACAACTATCACAACTAACATCTCGGTGGCAAATATATAGTTTGCCATTGCCGAACTCATAATTCAGAGCCATTTCAATTTACTCTCTCGACTAAGAGGACATCCATTCAACATAATTAATATCTGGGACATCTGCCTTGACGATCCGGTTCTCCAGTAAATACCACACAACTGATGCCTTGTATGGGTTTATAACGGCCCCTGCGTCCCTGCACCACTCTGCCACCCTGTTTACCGCCACCTGTAAAAGGAGAAGTAAGGCGCCTCCTTCCCTCCGCTAGCCTACGGGACACCCTTGGGCAAGGTGGAGTACCCGTTTAGCCCCCCGATCAGGGTTACGTGAAGCCATGGGTGCAGGTGGTGGATGAAGATGGAGAGCAGCCGACAGATAGTTGTAGGTTATGGTCTCCACCTTCACGACGGTAGGCAGAGGATCTCCTTTTTGAGGAGACAATGGCTACGGTCACTGACCAGTATGGTCACTGCTGGGAAGGAAAGCAATGGCAAACTACCTTCTTTACACATGCCAAGAAAATCATGTTGTGTTCAACATGATAAGGATGCTTGAAGATCTACAAATTGATGGGAAAGACCTTAGACTTGTAAAAAACATATATTGGAAACAACAAGCTGCCATAAGAGTTGATAATGAAGTAAGCCAATATCAGCCTATTAAGAGAGGTGTGAGACAGGGATGTGTAATGTCTCCAGATCTGTTTTCCCTGTACAATGAAAATATTTTCAGAAATATTGAAAATATGGAAGGAATCAACATTGGGGGACGATTCATCAATAACATTAGATATGAAGATGATACAGTCTTGATTGCAGACAATGAACAGGACCTGCAAAATTTAGTAGATGCGGTTGTTACACACAGTGAACAACAAGGGTTAGAATTAAATTGTAAAAAGACACAGATTATGGTCGTCACTAGGAAGAACGAAATACCACAGTGTAATATACAAGTAAATGGGAATATTCTTCAACAAGTGAATAGGTACAATTATCTCGGAACAGTAATAACATCTGATGGGAGATGCCTTGAAGAGATTAGAACAAGAATCGCCATGGCAAAAGTAGCCTTTAGCAAGATGAAAAACATACTGACCAATAAAAAGATGTCAATTGAAACGAGAAAAAGAGTGTTGAGATGCTACATAGAACCTGTACTTTTATATGGATGTGAAGCTTGGACAATGAGCAGCCAGGCTGAAAAACATCTGATGGCTGTAGAAATGTGGTTTCTGATGAAAATGCAAAGAATACCATGGACAGCCAGAAAGACCAATGAACAAGTCCTTCAAGAAACAAATGAAGATCGTAAACTGATCAGAGACATTAGACGTAGACAGTCACAATTTTTTGGGCATGTTATGAGAAGAAATGATTTGGAGAACTTGGTGACAACTGGTAAGATCGAGGGGAACAGACCAAGGGGAAGACCTAGAAACAAGTATCTGGATGGCTTGGCCTTGTGGCATGGTCGAGACAGAAACACGGAACTGATCCACGACTCTGTTGATCGAGTGAGATGGCAGAACATGACCGCCCACGCTTACCGGCATGGCACATGATGGATGGATGGTAAGTCTTCCGCCAAACTGGCCCTGTCTCTTCCCTATCTGTACACCAGCACATAATCTGCAAATGTCAAGATTCTACCAACACCTGGTGTCTCAATAGCTGCGATTTTGCTGGTGTAGACATTAAAGAGCACTGTGGACATGGCAGATGCCTGTGGCAATCTAGGTGTAATAGTACAGGGCTTAGAAGTCCATGAACCCATGCGCAGTGCAACCTTACGCTCATATTAGACCGCCTCAACCCATCTAACAAGGCAAGGGCAGACTTCCATGCCCAACAGTGTGTATATCAACCGATCATACCTGACCCTTTTATACGCATCCTCCAGGTCAAGAGCTACGCCACTGTCTCTTATTTATCCTGGAAGCCCTCGTAGACATCAAATGCAAAAGTTGTAGCATTGGCCCAGGTGTCCTTCCCAGGCCGTTATCTCACGAACCCTTTGGGAAGCAGATTATGACTTTCCAAATGTCGCTGAAGCCTGCGTGCTACTATCTTTTCGAGGACTTTGCTATACGTGTTTTGCAAGGTTATTATTCGGTATCCATTAAGTCTGGAGTGATCCTTACGTGGCTTTGGGTGTGGGACCAGGAAGTTATGCAGCCAATTGTGTGGTATTTCCGCCGTATTGATGCTTAGGTTGAAACAACGAGTCATCTCCTCCAAGTACTTCACCCCATCCGGACCTGCGCTGTGTCTTTAGCCCACTTCAGTACCCGTCTAATATCCTCCACTTTAATCTCACAGTCCAAAGTTGTAGCATTGGCCCAGGTGTCCTTCCCAGGCCGTTATCTCACGAACCCTTTGGGAAGCAGATTATGACTTTCCAAATGTCCTTGAAGCCTGCGTGCTACTATCTTTTCGAGGACTTTGCTATACGTGTTTTGCAAGGTTATTATTCGGTATCCATTAAGTCTGGAGTGATCCTTACGTGGCTTTGGGTGTGGGACCAGGAAGTTATGCAGCCAATTGTGTGGTATTTCCGCCGTATTGATGCTTAGGTTGAAACAACGAGTCATCTCCTCCAAGTACTTCACCCCATCCGGACCTGCGCTGTGTCTTTAGCCCACTTCAGTACCCGTCTAATATCCTCCACTTTAATCTCACAGTCCTCCTTCCCAGTGACCGATGACAAGGCTTCTCTGACCATATATCTAATAGCTCTATCTTGCTAGTTCGTAGGTGTTAAACATCGTGCGAGAAAAGCCTCCCCTTTGTCCTGGTCAGTTGTCATAGGTCGGTTGTTATCATCATAAACGGTACCATGTGTACCAGGCATCGCCTGTCTCTTCATCTGCCGGTGCAGCCTCCAGAATTTACCCAATGTCACATCCCCACCGAATTCATTGATAAACTGTTCCAACTTAATCCTTTTTGCCTCTGCTGCCTGAAGTTTAAAATGCTGCATCTCTTCTTTTGTATATCTTTCAGCCTCCCCCAATTCCGTGTCAACTGAATTGGTTGCTCTCCGCTCCCTCTGCCAATTCCTTATGGTCGTCCTCTTTTCCCTCCATGAATTCTCCACCTCTAGGTGTCCACCATGGTGGTTGAGTGAAGTTTCTTCTTATTTGTTTATATCTTCCCTGTAATCTAAGGCGCCCCAAGAGCGAAGAGTGGTCGCAATCTTAAATGAATGCCCTGTGGGCTCTTATAGCCTCGACAATGCTGGACTTAGGTATCAGCACAGAACAGGGGAGGTGGTCGCTTCCATTCTTGTAAATGATGGACAGAAGGAATAACAAAGCCCATAGGAATCTCCATATATAAAGTCCTTATACGGGCACTCTCCCGCTCTTTATGCTTCACCTCAAAACCTCAAGGTACAAGAGAACAAGATAAGATGAGATGAGCTTCTTCAAGCACTTAGGCCATTTAACATCGCATGATCAACAACAGAATGTATCAATTCATGCTATGGTGATGATAGTTTTCTTTGTTGTGATGAAAAGCTATTAAGAATATTTTCTAGTTGTCATTTTCTGTCTATTCTTCTTTAAATTTCCCAGTTGTTTCAGTATGTTCCAGTTTCTCAATTCTCATAACGTGGCCACAAATGTTAACTGTGTTTTTTTTTTTTTTCATGTTTTGATATACCTCACACCAGATAGGGAGTACCAGTACCGGTTTTGCTCACCACCCCCCCCCCCCTCCCCTTTCCGCTGGCTTCTTAGCTTGAAGAGCAGTGGGGATGATACTACGATACCGCTGAGGGGGAGTTTCTCTATACTAACATCACCACGATAGATGGAAACCATTGTCAGGGCTCAAACGACCAGAAAACTAATGCACCGTCTTAAAACTTCAAGTCAGTTTTCCAGAGGATTCGACAACCAACTAATCCAACCATTCATCCAGTCGTTGTGGTAATGACTTTGGGGTTACTCTCAGCCATTCAATATGATCAAATCTCTTCTGTCTGCTAAACTGACTTTGCATCAATACGGTTTAACATAAGTAAATATAAACTAAATTAGCAGAGGCAAATTAACAGATTGATTTCACCGTGATGTACTAGGAGTATCTGCATACAGTAAATTAGCGCAGCAATGTTTAGAGTAATAATGTTCAGATAATCAGTGCATACTACTATATTCACGTAATATATTCTAATTGGACAAATTCATATTGATATAAACACATAATCAATTAGCCAAGACTCACTCATAAATTCACAAAATTGCATCAAGAATCAAATCCATTAAAATATATTCGCACAATCAATTCACTATCAATATGGATTTAGCATCGCATACCCAATACGCTTCAAAAGGTATGGTATATGAACATAGATTTCAACATAGATTCACAAGAAACGTTCATTACTGTCCAAAGAAACTTCACCAATGTATATCCACAAATTTAAACACAGTGTAAATTCACAGTAGTATATTTCTTATTTTGCCTTTTAACCCCAATAGCCCATTAACTAACTCACGCTAAACCTTCCTATCTTTTGCTATCTCCTGCAGCTCAGTTTATGGTCTCCACATAGTATTCATCTCTGATTAATTCTCTTCTTCGTGTGATTTTTGGTCTTCCGCTATTTCGCTTTCCTTGTCGGATCCCGGTAAGGGGATGTCTGTTTATACTAAAATCAGACTTTCTCATTGTGTGTCCTATCCAGCGCCAGTGTCTGTTTTGTTTTTGTTACTTTTTCGCCTCTTGATTCAAATTCACAGCAGTTTATTCAGAGGAAATTCAAAAAGGCTACCGGGTGCAATAACACATATGGTTTCGCGATACGTAAAGTTTATGGTTAAATCTTCCATGATTAAACCCTCATATGAGGGTAAGTAAATAAGTAAGTCACAAATGGCTGCAGAAAATAACTAAAGATTATAACAACTTGAAACCAGTTTATTTATAGATACACTGTCCCTGTATTTCTTAACATAATTTCCACCAACATTGATGCACTTATCCCATAGTTTTATCGGTCCTCCCAAACCGACTGCATAGAACTGCGTGCTTTGTTTTCATTGACCTACCATCCCACAGAACTGTGTGACTTACTTATTGACTCACCCTCGTAACGTTTTCTACCCAACTATGCACCGCTGTACGGGACAAACATTTGTCAGCATAAACAGGAAACCCACCTTGGCGGGAGACATTTTGCGAATGACATCCGAAGTTTAATGTGAAGTGAAAACGTGGTTTAGAAAACAGAGCACGTAGTTCTATGCAGCCGGTTTGGGAAGACTGATAAAACGATGGGATAAGTGCATCAATGTTGATGGAAATTATGTTGAGAAATAAAGGGACAGTGTACCTATAAAAACAAACTGGTTTCAAGTTGTTATCATCTTTAGTTATTTTTCTTCAGCCATTTGTGACCTACTTATTAACTTACCCTCGTACATACAGAGACGTGCGCTAACCCTCGCACTTTCTTGATCTGCCCAATCAGGTCCATTGAGATGCCTATGAAGAAACGGAACGTTGCACTCCCATGACTGTCGTGGTCTGCAGTAGCTCTGGGCGTTTGTCCATCAAGTATAATGATGACCATTCATTTCGTCCAGTCGGGTTGAAAGTTTGGAGCCGTGAATTCGTTCTAAGATGGTTCTATGACACAGTGGTGACTACAAGCAGCTTACCAATGGGACAGCTATGGGCATCTATTCATGAATCCAGGGGGGTATTTGGAAATTAACATAATGATGAAGCATGTCAATAATTCAACAAAAATATATAGGATTCTTTAGGTAGCTGACAGAGGGATGCAAGAATGTTCAGTCAATGAACAGAAGTATATACAATTGTTCGTGAGAGTAACCAGAAGATGAAGTAAATACAATAATATAAAAGACAGAAACAGCAAATATTAGTAAATGCATAAAAGAACTTTGGAAAGTTCAATGAATTGACAGTGGAAATTGTATAGTTCTCGCAATTAAACAGCAAATATAGCTAAATTAACAGGAGTATAGCAACGTTGAATATTGTCTAGACAAGCATAATATAATATACCTCCGAAAGACATGGAGCAATATAGCAACAGAGGGAAGTTTGGGGGAATCGCATTACCATATGAAGACAACATCTATTAATAGAAGAAGGTATATAACATATAAAATGTCCACCAACAGAAGAAGGAAGACGAAGAGTGTGTGATATCGTACATGTAATTGGAGTAAATATCCACTAATTAAAAGGAGGTTTCTTGAAGATTGCAATACCACAGTCTCAGCTAAGCAAGATACCACTAGTATAGAGCAACTGTTGCAGGAATTCTTTCCAGTGTGGAAACTAATATAGAGTAACAGTTGTAGAGTAACAGTTGCTGCAATGCTTTCCGATGTGAAAGCTAATGTAGGGTAATACTTGCTGCAATGCTTTCCAATGTGAAAACTAATATAGAGCAACTGTTGCATCAATGTTTTCCGATGATAACACTAATATAGAGCATCTGTTGCAGCAACTCTTCCAATGTGAAAACTAATATAGAGCAACTGTTGCATCAATGTTTTCCGATGATAACACTAATATAGAGCATCTGTTGCAGCAACTCTTCCAATGTGAAAACTAATATAGAGCAACTGTTGCATCAATGTTTTCCGATGATAACACTAATATAGAGCATCTGTTGCAGCAACTCTTTCCAATGTGAAAACTAATATAGAGCAACTGTTGCATCAATGTTTTCCGATGATAACACTAATATAGAGCATCTGTTGCAGCAACTCTTCCAATGTGAAAACTAATATAGAGCAACTGTTGCATCAATGTTTTCCGATGATAACACTAATATAGAGCAACTGTTGCATCAATGTTTTCCGATGATAACACTAATATAGAGCATCTGTTGCAGCGACTCTTCCAATGTGAAAACTAATATAGAGCAACTGTTGCATCAATGTTTTCCGATGATAACACTAATATAGAGCATCCGTTGCAGCAACTCATCCGATGATAACAGTAATATAGAGCATCTTTCGCATCAATGCTTTCCGATGACAAAACTAATATTTAGCAACTGTTGCAGCAATGTTTTCGATATGGAAACTAATATAGAACAATAGTTGCAGCAATGCTTTCTGATATGGAAACTAATATAGAACAATAGTTGCAGCAATGCTTTCCGATTAGGATAGTTAGCCCCAAGACCTTTACAGGCAACTACCTTTACAGGATGTCGCAATCAACCCCGGTATTTATCAGCTGTTTATGATTTTCCAGTCAATTTTACGTGCAGTAGTTTACCATTGCTTTCTGAGTAAACACCAAATAAAATAGAGTAATTGTTGTGGCACTGTTTTCGGATAATGAAGTATATAAGTGTATCAGTGATGACTTAGCATTATAATAAGAACTTTATCTTGTTCCATATATTGACTGCTTAACGTAAATTTCTTTTCTAGACAGATAGACATATTAAATATCTTCACAAACACAAAACTTCTAACATAAACAGTAAAATTCAGCAATGAAGTCTGGTAATACTTTTACTTCCGGGGATGTTAGCGAGGCGGGCTTTACATTGTTATATTTAATCTCCCTGAGTGAAGCGGATAGATCAGTTATGAAAACAGAACTGTGTTTATCACGCGGATTGTTACACGAAATGGGCATAGTTGTCTAACAATCTGGACACATCCTTTCACTGAAGCGTTTTATGTGAAGGAGACAAGTGTGAATGCTTGTAAAACACTCATGTGCTGTCGACATGCTATGGATCTGCGCTCGTCAGCTTAAGTGTGATTCTGTGTTCTGGCGTCGAACACAAGCCTGTAGACTCCAGCCGTGGAACAATGCGGCAATTTGACAGGGGAATACACACGAGCGGGGGAAAATCGAAGCTAATGGTAATACATTAGTGACAATCAGTTTGTATACGAAACACTGGGTTTGTTGAAGTGTGAAGGAATTAACACGAATTTGTAATGTGATAATCAGCCTTGGAATGATCAGAATCTATTAATGGCCGAATGTGAATGATATAATGGGTTATTAGTCTTCAATAAAGGAAGGGCGGGGAACTGGGGTGGTATGTTGCAGGGACGTTGCGATCAACCTCGAGTCAATTTCCTAGGCAATTTTTTCACCACAGTACTTTACTGCAGAGGTCATGCAGCATTTTTACTTTGTCCATTGCTTTCTATACATTTTAGTGCAACTGACGAGTTTAGGGAATGAACCACGAACCCACCATCCAGCGCATATAAATTTAAGGGCCAGCGGTCTTAATCTGTCGGCCATTCTGACGTCTCAAATTTACAAGTTTGTGATGACATATTGGACTATTTCATAACCTCAAGAGATAGAGATACATTATCATATAAATACTTAATTAATGTTATAATTCAGATAATTGTCTTTTTTTCCGGTTAAAGTCGCACCTATTAAATGTATACGAAACTTTTATATTTAAGGTTAAATTAACTCCTATACAGAGAAAATCAAACCTCTATGTTTCAGGATTAAGTAACACCTATCTATGAAATATCAAACATTTATGTTTCATTTGTAAATAATACCTAAGGACAATTAAAATGTTGTTTCATTTGTAAGTAACACTTATCTATGGAAGACAAATGTTTATGTTTCATTTGTAAGTAACATCTACCTATGGAAAAACCACACGTTGTTTCCTGTCAAAGTATCACCTATTTGGAGAAAATCGCACGTTTCTCTTTCAGATCAAAGTAATATATACGAGAAAATATATATGGAGACAATCAAAAGTGTATGCTTGAGCTTAAAGTAGCACCTATATTGAGAGAATCACCGTTTATGTTTCAGTTTAAAGTAACACTATATAGGGAAAATCACATGTTTATGTTTCAGGTTAAAGTAACACATATCAAGGAAATATCGCACGTTAATATTTCAAGTTAAAGTAACATATATCTATGGATAATCAAACTTGTATGTTTCAGGTGAAAGTAATACCTATCTAGGGAAAATCACAAGTTAATGTTTCATGTGAAAGTTACACATATCTAGGGAAAATCACACGTTTACGTTTCAAGTTAAAGTAACACCAATCTAGGAGAAATCACAAATTTACGTTTCAAGTCAAAGTAAAACCTATCTAGAAGAAATCACACCTTTATGTTTCAGGTCAAAGTATCACCTATCAAAGAGAAATCACACGTTTATGTTTAAGGTCAAAGTAACACCTATCTAGGAGAAATCACACGTTTATGTTTCAGGTAAAAGTAACACCTATCTAGGAGAAATCACACGTTTATGTTTCAGGTAAAAGTAACAGCTATCTAGGAGAAATCACACGTTTATATTTCAGGTAAAAGTAACACCTATCAAGGTCTCGTGTGCTTTAAGTTTTATCAGGATGTGGTGGATGGAAAACCAGCTCTGCAGCAGAAATGGGTTAAGCAACGTAGTTATCGAATGGATTGCAATAACTCTAGGTCACAAGTCGCAGCGGTCACTGTTTCTAAATTTGCATATCCTTTCAGGACGTCGCTGTCAACCCCAGCATTTTTTTTGCTGTTTATGATATCTTGGCAAGCTTACTTACGTTCAGTAGTTTGCTATTGCTTTCTGAACTTCCGGCAGTCATACCATCGTATGAAAACAAATCCAAGGCGGTCTGCTGCCAAATCTCTCTCAGATTTGTCTCGAACGAGGTATGCTGGATTACAAATTGCCTCCGTAACCTTTTTGCCACAGAGCCGGAGAAGTCACTTGGGGAAACAAATAACAATGGGCAGAAGTTGTGGAAGTAATAGAAGATAGATCAGTGTTTCCCAACCTTTTTTGTGCTGTGCCCCATCTAAGCCTTTCTAAAATTCTTATGCCCTCCCCCCCCCCCCCTCCCCAACATACACATTATTTCTAATATTTAAACATTGAAAAGTTCACTAAAGAAACTGGAATGATAGGTTTTAGGAAAAAATCACTAGGAAATTATTAAGCAAACACAGTAAGTAAATTTTCAAAACATATTATAAGGAACTGAAATTCAAGTACAAAATTATTTTAATGAAAGATTTTTCTATATTATTTTAATTATTAGTAATTATTTATTATTTAAATTTAGTGATATCAATGCGCTTGATGCTTGCTGTAAAGAGATTTTATGTCAGGTTCCAATTTAGTTAACTTCAGTCTCGTCTGCCCGTTTTGTTATATCCAGCCGATTTCTTCCATTTTCGAATTGCCCCCCTCAACAATCGAATTCCCCCCCCCCCCTTGTGGGTTTATATTAATGATGCGATAGACGTGGACGAAGTAACATTGGGAATTAGTTGATGAAAATAATAACTGAACAGAGGGGATGAATAACATTGTAATAGTGTCGGTGAAAATAGCAATGAAACAGAAGTGGTAGAAGTAAAGTAGGGATATAATGGATTAGAATAACAACTTTGGGGTAGAAGTTGAGTCATATTGGAATAAGTAACCTAACTGGCACTGGATTGATACACACGCATAAAGTCTGGCTGTGGGGACCTTCTGATGTAAGGCATCTCTCTTGGGAACTCTACACGAGGAGCATACACGTTGGAGCATACTTGCTCTAAATAGAGTTCACAAAGGTCTTTTCGACCCACCCATACACGTGAGTGTCGACGCCATCTTCAATATCCTAAGGACTGTCAACTGTGAGTGCTATAAGTCATATGGCATCTTGGACCCTACTTGGGTCTGACAAGTTAATGTAGGTGCCACGGTGACGTTCAGAATAACACCGCCTTCACATTTGTTCACATTTGAAAGCGTGTCGCTGTCCCCATAATTTTATAGATTAAAGGGCACGCTTTAGATGATGTGGTCAAAATTACATCGGCCGGCCGACTTTACTTCCCAAAACATTTCATCGTATCCAGTTTAGGCTAAAAAAAACCTTGGAGCCCAGGTCGATTTGGCAAAAGATCTAGGCGTCTAAATGGATTTGATCCAATGGCCACCAGGCCAAGGGCATGCTTGGTAACCAATTCGAGGTCTCGGCTCGCCATATAATGATTATCGTTTCTTAGATAACAACTTTGGGAGAGAAATAGTACTGTTAAATTAATTTTTCAATGTTATCTCAATAAGTGATCCAGTTTCCGTACCCTCGCCCACCCTTCGAAGATCATATAAAAGGATTCACACAGTGCAATGATCATACAAGCAGATTCCAACCGCAGTGAACAAGATCCGTGGCACAGGTGAAGGTTGAATGCTAGTGTCTCTAAACTAGAATCATGCTTGTATCTCTAAATTGCAATAATACTAGTATCACTAAATTAGAATCATGCTAGCATCTATACACCAGAATCATGCTAACATTTCTAAACTAGAAACATGCTAACACTTCAATACTAAAATCATACTGACATCTCTAAACTAGAATCATGCTAGTATCTCTAAACTAGAATAATGCTAGTATCTCTAATCTAGAATAATCCTAGAAGCTCTTAACTAGAATAGTGCTAGTGTCTCTAAACTTCTGCCCTTCCTACTCCTACTTATCCACATTAACGTGTTCTATGCATTGTAGTTGCTTCTTCAACGCGTATTGCCCAAGAAGGGGTACAGTAATGAAACACATACTTGAAACACAGGAGTTATTATAATATCATAATAAGACATACAGAGTTAATCTATCAATGGAGGTCAGTATGGCCGAATGAATAAGAGCATTTAAACATCCAGAGTGCTGATGCTGAGATAGTGGTTTCAATGGCAACACCGGACTAAAATTCTGACTCCTCACCTTAGACTTGGGGACGTAAATTACAAGTACCTCTGAAGTCGGATGGGGTTCGCCTGATGGTGAGAGACACTCGTAATAGGGAAAGCTAAGCTACATGCAGAAATCACTCCAGTACACTAAGTAGAAGCACGTGTGTGAACTATGTTTCAGTTCAAAACGAGTGAACGCAAAAAAAGAAAACAATTCGGATTAAGTGAGTTAATGTAAATACTGAATGCGAAAGAAGGTAGATGGAAAATGTAACGTCTTTGGGGTAATCGATAAACGTATTGTTTACCTTGTGTGGATGATACAAGAGAGTTTGATAAAGCCCAAACTGGGATGTGGAAAGCATGTAACTTTTATCAACAACAAGTTCTGTTTTGATTGTTAATTAAACATAAACACCGCCCCATGGAAGACATTTCCAGAAGGCTCATTGGGCTTGTATGATCTTCCAGAGCTTTGCTAATTGATCTATTGCATTGATCATCATTAAGTTCTTTGCCAGCTGGTATGGGCGATCACACTTCTTCACATCTTGTGATTTCCAACGGCATGTATCAATTCGTGAGCAGACACCCTCCTGGGTCATGACAGTAGACTGTCAAACATTTCTCTCTTTCTCTCTCTGTCGGTCTGTCTCTCTCTCTCTCTCTCTCTCTCTCTCTCTCTCTCTCTCCCTCTCTATCTCTCTCCCTCCCTCTCTCTCTCTCTCTCTCTCTCTCTCTCTCTCTCTCTCTCTGCCTTCCTCTACTTACTTTTCAGTTGTCATAATTTGTTTCAGTTTGTTTCTCCTGATAATGTTGTCAAAATTATGATCCCCCCTTTTGATATTTGTGATAGTTGTATGCGTGTCTTAGTAGCTTTCAAAAGTGTAGATTACTCATTTTGGCTATCAAAGACAAAATGTTCAGTGTTCTTATATAAAACCACATATTTTAAGCTTCCAGTGGTTTATTGTATTGCATTGAGCCGTACCGTTTTCCCTAGTCTGGCTGCCATATTTTTTATCCTTAAGAATGTTTTTACTGCAGTCTAAACGTGAATTCTGCATGAATAAAATTTCGACTCGCGTTTAGAATTCGCAAAATGTAGAATTTATATTGTAATGAATCATTAAACTACACTTTGAGAAGCAATATTCGTGCATTTCATTACTCAATGCAAAATTACATTACACATCCTCTGTTGGAACGTCTTTCTACTTTGTATCCTTCAGTTTGAATGTTCTTTTCCTCCAAAAAGATTATCAAGTTCCGAACTGGTTTGCTATTATTTTTTGACCAAGTTAAAACAATGCACTGGCAATAACTGGCGTATGTTAATCTGTTATTGATTGCTTCGCAAGTTTATTCCATGTGAAAGTTTCTTTGAGACAATCGAGAATTTGAAACATGACTTTCTGAGAACTCAGAATTTGAATACCTTTGGGAACATTTTCGTCCTGTCGTTAGTGGCTGTAGAAATTGCTTAATAGTTTAATCAGCTCGGAGCAATTTTAAAAATACATCAACATCTCTGATTCATTCACTGTTGTCCAAATGCATAAAGAATGTATATACAATAGTCTAACTGTTATTTAACACACTTTCTTTGTACAGTTATGGAATACAGTAATCAGTATTTCTCCAGCAGGTCAGCATGGTCGAATGGGTAAGAACGCGTGTTCTTAACCATCCCTTGTGGTGATGCCGAGGTTAGGGGTTCAACCCCTACACCGGACAGCTAGACTATAATGTTGACCTGTCGTCCTTGACTTGGGGACGTAAATTACAAGTACCTCTGAAGTCGGAGTGGGTTCGCCTATTGGCGAGGGACACTGTCAATATGGAAAGCTAATCTACACGCAAAATTCAGTCCATAACTACTATAAATAGTGTGTATGGACTACGCTTGAGTTCAAAGTGAGCGAACAAGAAAAAAAAATAGTATTTCTCCACCCATTAAATATTAAATTATCCTTTGTGAGTTACGTGTACTATACCAATAGTCTAAATGTTAGTTTATCACTTTCTATTCCACCTCTCTTTCCGTTCTATCTTTCGTTCTCTCATTATTTTACCCTAGTGGGTAGCTTTACCTATCTACATGCAAACGTTAAAAAGACCCAACAAACTATCAGTAACGTAAACATTACAACACGGAAAGAACAAGCAAATAACGTGAAGAGTACAGGATGAAATAGTAAGTAGCAGAGTAATGAAATCAAAAGCCAGCATTCGATCATCTTTCCTTGGAAATTAGCAACGTCTAGTGTGTGTACCGCCGGTCTCTCTGGCCGAGGGGTTACAACACTTTCTCCGTAATCCCGTTTATCACGCAGAGTCTCGTAGCGGGCGAGAGCTGGAAGCGGTTCTACCCTCGCTGGTGACTTGCGGGATAACTGAGCCGGCCGCTCAGAAAGCAATGGCAAACTACTGAGCGTAATCTTGCCAAGAAATCAACAGACAGCTGAAAGATGCTGCAGTTGACAGCGATGTCCTGTAAAGGATACGCGACTTTTTTAAAAAAAAGTGTGTATACCAGGCTGATAATGAGGAAGTTTTCAATGCTAATGTTTACACGTGTGATAGTTTAGCTTGCGATAATTACCTAACTGTGTGCAATACAGATTAATAATTCAATGCGAAGTCACTAGAGAAGGCTGCATATTCTATCATCACCATTTAGCTCTAAGCCAGTCTTGCTTTTGATCAAATATGTAAAGGAATCATTTGCAAACAATAATCGAACCAGCTTCTTTTTTTTTTTTCATTAGCTAGTTCAAAGTCGTTAATGGTTATTCCAGTCAGGGTTTGTTTAATCTTCTCAAAATTCCACAACTCTACAACCCAACGCGACGGCAATCAAGCTCAAATTTAAAAAAAAAAAAAAATACAAAAAAGAATTTCCGTTTACTGTGTATTTAAATTGCGAAAAATACCTGCCAAACGATACAAATAACGAAAACGGTAATAAAACAAAAGAAACTATGGCGTTTTATTGCCATACGTCATCATTCGTTAAAAACGAAAGGTCACATTTAGCGTTATATCATTCATCAGCACCTAATCAGTTAACAACCATGATTGCCGGCCACTTGTTAGGTTAAACTCCCACTTCAACAACTAAGATTGGAAAACTCTACCCTCTCCTTCCGTGCTGTGGTGCACTATGGTCATTATCACGCCGAAACGCTCGGAAGTTTGTTATTTCCGTTGTTACTTAGACAATCTCTAAAAGGCAATTTTATATGGGTGGTTGCACGCCGTGGGACTAATTTTATCAGTTGCCATTTCCAGACCTGCCATGGTGTTTCCAATTTCTAGCTAACAGTGGGAACTTTAAAGTATTTAAAGATGTTGCAATATTCATTACAATTTAAAATGACTGCCACCTTGCCGTCTTGATAGACAATACTTTATAAAACGGTTTATAAAAAATGTATACCCCTTCATAGCACAAAGCCTGGGCTGAATTTAGAGGCCGTGTGTTGTCCATGCAGCATAATCCTTCTCTCGGCCTCCTAGTTTACTCCAGAGAAAGATAACATCAATAAGTCTAAATACGACAAACTGCAGAAGCTGTCGGTCAGAAAAGCAATGCTCTAACTGTCCGCCTGTCGGAGCTTCCATCCTATACCAGCTGACAATCAAGATTTACGGCCCAAGCCACTCTGCCATGCCATTTAATCTTTAGGTTGCATTTCTTTGCACTAGGGTAAGGCTTGCACCCTCCCAATTAAGCTTTTCCGCTCGAAGCCGTTAGCACAATGTAGAGTATCGGGTTTGATGTGCGCCTCCAAAACTTCGGTCCAAACAGAACGCAGGTAGTAGTGTCTATTGTCATATGGTATATCAGTTATATCTGACTAAGACCTGACATCAATAGTTGATAGATACAGAACGAAGCTGTGCGTATTATTCTTGGATGTACAAGATATACAGCATGCAGAACAATGGGGACCTTCTTGATTTTCCAACCACTGGAGACAGAATACAAATTTGCAGAGCACGTGCCTACCTCAGTCAACGCAAGCACACAACATCCACTGCACAGTGAAACTAAGAAGGTAAAGGGAAGCAGCAGGTTAAAAAGAGCAAAGTCGTGGATGGGTCAAGCCGAAGACATTCTTCAACAGGTGTGTTCACTTGAGGACTCAGAACCTTGCGAGGGGTGGGTACGAATACCAACAGATTTCTGTACGTCCTTTTATGTTTCCATCCAACTAGACAGAAAATGCAGACAAGGAAATCCGGCTGCTGTGGAGGCGGAGGTACAGGCTTTGATTTTCGATAATTCTTTGGAGGGTGATGCTGTCATTTACACAGATGGGTCGGTCGTTCGACGGGTGTGAAGTTCATGGGCTTTTACGGCTCAGGCTGGAGGGAGAAATGTGAAGGAGGATTCTGGTGCTTATGCTTTGACCACAAGTATCCTGACTATGGAAGTCATGGCAGTAAGTAAAGCAATAACACGGCTCGAGACAGACATTCACTGGGGCATGTTTCCTTAGTGACTCAATGAGCATGCTCAAGAAGATAGAGATGGGGTGGATCCGAAGTGAGTGGTTGCTGTCTCTGGAGCGGTCTCGTCTGGCAAAGATTAATTTCATTTTCGTGCCAGGGCATGCGGGTGTACGAGGAAATGAGCGGGCAGACAAGCTTGCGGGTAAGGCTACTGTGGAAGGCGGACGAGCCATGGACCAGGCTGACATTCTGAATGCTCTACGAGAAGTAAGACTTTTGCGAAAACCAAGTGATGACTGTGAATCTACAACTATGGTCAGAATACGAGAACAGCAAATTAAAAGAGGTGTAGCCATACAAGAATACTACGTGGGAAGCCAAAGAAGATTGATAAACTAACACAGAACTGGTGTCGTCAGTTGCTACACGCTGCGGGATTTACTGAGGAGGGGATCCGAGCACTAATGGACTGAGTGGTTCGTTGTGCAATGAGGATGGTCTGTCGACTAACTTACTAACTAACTAATCACTTTTGAAAATACAAACTGCATAAATAATACGGCTGTAATTAATCAATTATATATAAGTATATAAGTAATCAATCAAATTAATCAAGGATGAAATATCAAGTATGCATCGTTACACTTGCTACGGAACTTAAAATTGACGCTCTGTTTCATCAGTCTTAAACAGTTCTTGAATCTGTCGGAATGAGATTCATGTAGAGCCTTTTCCTGACCGGTACAAAACTACCATTTCCACAAGAAGTGTTCTGCAGACACGCAAACACACTATCCAACCTGACACGCCAGCAGAGTGTGCAAGACTGGATTTACAGCTTCACATCTCAGGAAAGGCAATTAGTATGTTATTAAGTCACGATTCGGCACAGCACCTAGGAGATTAGCCTGGGATTAGGTTCAAGCCAGTAGGGTTTCTTCAGCAGGGTTTAGGCATTTCATCATCAACAGACTCCAGCTCAATATCCAGAGAAAATAAACAGTCGTATAAACAAATAATATTCTACTCTAGAAGTTCAGCCGTACTAAAGGACTCTTTTACGCGCCTTAGTCGCATTGGACGTACGGTACTAGACTTATATTTACATAGAGCAATCCTAACTCGGTGCTTGATGTGGTCAGAATCACCTAAGCCGCCTTTATTTTTCCAGATATTTCTTGGTATCTATTTTAGGCTAGGTAAACCTGGGAGCCCAGGTCAATTTTAACAATCCGAATCCGCTCCAAATGAATGAATTATTTTATTTCGGATCCTGGCTGAGTACGTACCTGGCAGTTCGTCGGGAAAACCAACGCAGAAAGCACTAAACACGGCCTTCATCCTGAAACAAACAGAGCATAGAATCACGAGAGCCTCTAGTGCCATAGTAAGAATTCGAATCGCTCAGTGCGTGGAAGTCATCACAGTTTTCAGTCTACAGATTGCATTGTATTGGCCTCTTAGGACAAGTGTTCGAACACGAGGTTCAACATACGACAGCGTGGCTATTTACAGGACGCTACAACCAAGCTCAGCCAGGATCCGAAATAAATAAATTCATTCATTAATTCAGTAGCATGTCCTTTGCAGAACCTTGCTTCCATAACAACCCTCTGGAAAACCTCTCGATCATAAGTAAGAATTCCCTCGTCAGATACACCCATCTGGAGATCATCTGTCACATCTTGCACCCATCTTCTCTTTGGCCTTCCTCTTCCTCTCTTCCCAGGCATATACCTCCCCCCCCCCCCCCCCATTAATGTTTCTCTCCAAACTTTCTTAACGTTTCAAGTGACAAAAATATTTCAGTTTTCTTTATCTTATCGTCTTTAAAAGCCATTCCTTCTTCAATATTCAGCTCCTGAAGTATGGATGCATTTGTTCTTTTCTTTATCCAAGATATTCTTAGAACTCGTCCATAACATTTATATTCAAAGGCATTTATGCAGCTGTTCAGCTTGATTAGTAAGTGTCCAGGATCTCACAGGCGTATGTTGCAATGGGAAAGATGCAAGCTCTTAAAAATCTTATTTTTGGTGTTCTATCCGTCCCACTCCACAATTTATTCAGTTGCTTTAGTCTGTGAAGAGCAATAGATATTCGTCTTTTAATTTCTTTCATTGTGTCACCATTGTTTATTAATCAATGACCCAAGATATTTAAAATGTTCCACCACCTCCAATTGTTTCTCATTAACGTATATTTCTTTCTCCATAGTAGTTTTATCTGTATGCAGTCTCTTTGTTTTTGCTTAAAAAAGACTTAAAAGTTGAGAGGATCGACTTCATTACATTCCGCGTTTTATGCCATATGGCTCGGTCTCTTTACGCAGGGCGGCTTGCCGTAGCTCCAGCGACGATCACCAGGACTTTCCGAGACAAATGCACTCGTGAACCGAAAGACGTAGCGCGGAATCGAACCCACAACCTTCGAAGCACGAGGCAGACAGCTTGACCACTTCACCACGTAGACTCCTGATTTAGAGCAGCTTTATGAGTTGTATTACATGTGATGGAAAGTCCATAAATAAAATTAGAGAAATATAATTAACTTAGCGTTAGCGAAGAAACAATTTCCATGCAAGAGAGTGAATAAAGTAGTTGGCATTTAAGTGCTAAATATTGTTTAGTTAAATCAATGATTTGTACAATTTGATTGAAATAAGCAAGGACACAATAAGAAGCCAAAACAAGTGCGCAGATCACGAAGCCAATCCCAAGGGAAATTAGCTCACCGTGTAAAACCCGAGAGCAGATGTAAATTCTTCTGTGAGTGTGAATGAATGAAAAATAAATTGCACGTGATTATTTCCTTGAGGTTGTAATTTGTAAAATATCAATGAATAGTTTAATGAACTCGGTGTCATATGTCCAGTGCAGACAGTGCACACACTTGAGAAAACCTGAGGATCATATAACTAGACACTCTCTTGTCTGAAACTCACAAAGAGAATGAAATAGTTGGTGACCACAAAAGGTATGAAGAAGACGATTTATGACGGAGATAATAACATTAGGATGGCATGAAGGGAGCTGCATGAGATTTTTAAAATAGGACGATTTGATGTGGGTTGGTTGAGGGCCTGTGACTCAAATGGGGCATACGGACAGAAGAAGAAGAGTCGGCGGAGGAAGGGAAGGAGGCGAAAGCAGAAATTTTATTTTATTTTACATGTATATGTTTATTTTGTTTTATTGTTTCTAGTTTAAATTGTTGTTGCCCCTCGGTTGTGTCTCCACCTTGAAGGGGTAGAGAAGCTGTGTGTTCCAAATCATCCAAGAGCTATAACGACGGTAGAATAGCTACTGACAGGGTCTCCTGTATCGGACAGGTCAAGGGATAGAACAAGGCGCGCCCGCGCACTCACACACACACAGAGACACTAACACACACACACACACACACACACACACACACACACACTACACACACACACACATATATCTCGCCGTCGTCACGTTACTCACGAGAGTATAAGTGATTACGGAGAAAGTCGCTAAATATATGTATGTGTGTGTGTGTGTGTGTGTGTGTGTATATATATATATATATATATATATATATATATATATATATATATATATATATATATATATATATATATATATATATATATATATATATAAAACAGAGTGTATGTTTGTTTGTTTGTGGATTTGGATGCGTTCGATAACGGTACATCCGATTGAGATGAAATTTTCTACACGTCTTCCTTTCATTCCTGTGCAACCGACTATAATAATTTCTTAATGTAAAATCTTCGACTTATTTAATAACATTTACTTTTCCATTTTCATTATATAATGTCTATATAGCAGGGGGACTTCACTCTAGAAAAGTTATTTCAAGGGGCATAACTTTTAATAACATTTCTATATACTTTATAGTCATATTGTTGGACTTACTTGCACTATTGTTAAACTCTTTGTCTATAGTTATTTTTAGGCATATGAGTTATATTAAATAATGATATAATCTGTAAGGTATTTTTAAAGTTTGCATAAAAATAATGCATTATGCATAACATTTTAACCCATCTTTTTCTGCTTACAAAACTTATCAACTGTCATGTCGGTGATTAAAAACAGTTTTCATTAAAAATAATGAATGGTGTGTGGAAGGACATTCTTTTAAGTTACTGTGCGCCAGGAGCTGGGCGAAACCACGCCGGGTCAGATAGATAGACAGATAGTCGGGAACGGAAGCTTATTTGACTACTTATATGAATGAATTAAATGACATGCTCCCCACCAGGGACTGGGTGAAGCCGGGCCGGGACAGACAGACAGACAGACAGACAGACAGTCAGGTAACGGGAACGGGAGCTTATATGACTACTTATATGAATTAAATGAGATGCTCCACACCAGGAGCCAGGCGATGCCGGGCAGGGTCAGACAGACAGACAGACAGACAGACAGACAGACAGACAGACAGACAGACAGACAGACAGACAGACAGATAGTCGGGAACGGGAGAGCTTATATGACTACTTATATTAATTAAATGAGATGCTCCCCACCAGGGACTGGGTGAAGCCGGGCCGGGTCAGCCAGACAGACAGACAGACAGACAAACAAGCAGACAGACAGACTGATAGATAGATAGATCCCCTCCAGGGCCTGGGCGAAGCCGGGCCGGGTCAGCTAGTATATATATATAGCAACTTTCTCCGTAATCCCTTATACTCTCGTGAGTAACGTGACGACAGCGAGAATCGGTAGCGGTTCTAGCCGCGTCGGTAACTTACGGGGTATTGAGCCAGTCGCTCAGAAAGCAATGGCAAACTACTGAGCGTAATCTTGCCAAGAAATCAACAACCAGCTGAAAGATGCTGAAGTTGCCCCGTAATCCCGTATACTCACGAGAGTATACGGGATTACGGAGAGAGACAGGCGTAACCCGAGGTACCACTATATAAATATTAGAGAGAGAGAGGGGGGAGAGATAGAGAGAGAGAGAGAGAGAGAGAGAGAGAGAGAGAGAGAGAGAGAGAGAGAGAGAGAGAGAGAGAGTCTGATGGACTGAACAGATGTAATAAACGATATCGACATTTAAAAAGTCCTATGCCGACCCCTACTCACACCCAAGCCCGCCGGATAGACCCGTGAATCCTCTCCAGTTATCCTTCTTGATGCAATTACAGCCCCAGTATAACTATACTATCGACTGTTCACCGTCGTGTTGGTCAGTGCCTGCGTCTTCTTCCATGAATCAGATCTTCCATTACTTTTCTTTCCCTAACATTAACGTTCGTTATGGACAAAGTCATTCAGTTTCTGAGACATAATACTGTTTACATCCCAGTTTTCTTCATCTTCAGATTTTGCAGAATGTGTATATTTTTGTTACTTTCTTTATTCACTGTTTATTTTTTTTTTAATTTGTCGGTAACATTTGAGCTCAAAAGCTTCGATTATCTTCATTTGTGTTTGTATATTTTCTGTAATTCACATCCGTAGTTTGCCACAGAAAACATCTCAAAAATGTATACTTTCATTTGTTTTGCTTGTGGTGTGAAACAGGCTCTTCAAACTGTTGAGCCTCTACATTGCTAGGGCCAGTCCCTTCTCTGTGGTGACGATTTCATTTTTAGATTCCTTTATTCATCCTTTAAAAGTTATATTTCTTCAGTTGTCCCCTGCCTACATGCTGTCAATTGTTACTGGTAGACTTATCTCTTTAGATGCCCATGTTATTGAGTTGTTTAACAATTTTACATTTCTATTCCTTATAGTTGTGCTATATCCACATGCAAACTGGGAGCCGCAGTAACGTTGCGGCTAGGCGCTCTAGGAGCCACAGTAAAGTTGCGGCCTGACGATCTAGGAACCGCAGTAACGTTGCGGCTTGACGCTCACCTGTCCTACCGGTGGTTTTGGGATCGATCCTCTCCAGGGCGATTTGGAATTTGTACAATCGACCTGGGATCCCAGGTCTAGCCAGCCTAAAATGGGTACCAGGAAATGTTTTGTGAAGTAACGACGGCCGGCTAGATACTGACCACATCAGCCACTGAGTTCCGTTTGTTCTATAAAGATATGGGTCCAGCGCCATATTCCCAGTGCACCATAAACATGTAAAAGAAACCTTTACTTACATCGAAACACCGTCGTTTGAGCGAGACTTACTTACATCCAAACACCGTCGTTTGAACGAGACTTCGAAAAGTTATTGTCTCACAGCTGCTTATACCGTTGAATCAAAATAATGTACACTTCAGGAACCAAGTTAGCAAAACCATCCAATTCTATTAATAATTACACAGAAAATACACTAAATATGTATTACATAAGGAAAACAATGTAAGAAATTATGACAATCGAGAGTAGGCATGGTTGGATTTGTTATATAAACAAAAATAACCAGAAAATGACGTTCTGCATGTCTGAACACATGACAGTACATAAATACGCGTAGATGCAAGTGGCGAAACACGCATTTTCATTACACAAATAAATGAAGAGGATTTGATTTCTCTCGAGGACATAAGAATAATTGATTATTTCTTCTTGTTCATCTTCGTTCGTCTGATATTGTATTTTTGTTGAATGTAATTGGGTTATGTCTGTTTACAACAGAGCTGCGATATTTGTGCCTTCCGGCAGACACATCCGACTTGTCGCAGCATTTGTTAACCGGGTTAGTTATTCCGTTTAGTGTTAGTATAGTGACGTCATCTTAGCATGTTATCCACAGGTGCTACATGGCAAGAGGTTCATTCAGAACAGCGCCATGCATGCCGTTTGGTCATAAAGCGAAGATCAAATTAGCATTTCCAGCCATATAAGGAGATTTCCATAATTGCATATCCGAAATATGGTGCTCTTGTACTTGGCTCGCATAAGGAATCATAACATCCTGCAAATGGTTATTCAGTCTTGCTTACGTGTATTGATCCCCCCGTTCATACCTGGCTTTCTTTAGAGGCCAACACCATGCTGTCGGTAAACTTGGGACAGAGATAAACTCCACTCTCTGAGCGACCCAAAATCTGAGTATGGCACTAGAGGCTCTCGTGATGTTATGCGCTGTTTGTTTCGACATGAGGGTTTTGGTTAGTGGAATTTGTTTTTACGAAGAACTGCATATTCCAAACAGATCGCTGAATGGAAAGGTATGTAGGTTAGCACATTTCCTCTGTTTTTGTGGAAGGTGGGCCAGTTTGGGACAGTTACTTCACGTACCACTACAGTGGTGGGATTAGTATGTCCAAGAATTTATAGCAGCAACTATTTTTGTATCAGTGACCAGTGAAACATTGTTATCACTACCTAAATATCTCGGGGTATTACATGTCTCAGTCTTTCCTACAATTTATAAAATGTGCAATTGCATCAAGGTTTACTCGCATAGCAATAGTTCTACCTTGAGGAGACCTTTGGTGGACATTTCAGCTGATATGTTATTTACCAAGAATCGCATTCCATGGACAGTAGGAGCGATTTATCATTCATTCGGTCGGTCATTTGAACCGATGTGTCATTTGGTATGGCGCACAGTCAGGTGACATCATTTACCCAAGATATGGGAGTGTATTGATTAGTGCCAGAGACTTTTCTCTTCATAGTTACTAGTCACGTCATCTCTGGGCGTCCTTTGACCCCGAGTCCCTCTGCCACTTCTGTTCATGCATGTAATTAACATGTATCCATGTTATACGATGTGGATGTAAGGAAAACATTTTGCAAACGGTTCAGTGGAACCTGCACAGAGCACACTGACGTCCGATGTGATGCACAGAGTATCCTTTTATATACAACACGACAATTTCAACTTCCTCCATGCCTGACACCGCATTCATCACGCCACTAATGTATTATTACATCATTATTTCCTGCTGTCCAATGTATTCCATACACAGGCCTTGTTAGTCACACTATTCTCAGGTTTTCTCTACGTATGTCCTATCCAGCGCCCTCGTCTTTTCTTCAGCTCCTGATTCACTAATGTGTGTCCAGTTCTTTCCATGAGCTCCACATTGGTGATTCTGTCATACAATTTTAGTCCGCCAATTTTGCGCATGGACCAATTAATAAGTGTGTGCTATTTATGTGTATTTGTTTTAGAGGTTATCCATGTTTCTAATGCGTACAGTAGTCCTGATTTAACGTTAGAATGTAATATTCTACGTTTGGTGATAAATTAATTTTTTTTTTTATGATTTCAAAAATGCCTTATGCTTTGAAAGCCAATGTTGTCTTCTGTAAACAGGCCACTTGGCTCTGCACAAATATCGGAAATAATATTCATGCAGTTAAAAGGATCAGAAGAGGACACATAATGTAAAATCGATTAAAGCTAATATGTACAAGAACATGTTTACCATTGAGTGTGTTTAATGCATGCGGGCACACGGACTATTTATTATTAATATTTACGTTAATTATCTAAACAAAAATAGCAGATAATATTGCTAGATTTAAATAACTTTTTAAAGCGAGTATACAAGTTGTATTTAATTTTTCCTGTTGTAATAATGAATATTTTTGCACTGGTTCATGATTGCTTGGAGGCGGAATGATGCTTCTGTTTTGGGTGGTAATGTTGACAGTTGTGGGGGAATGAATAGAGTCATCGGGATGGAAAGAGGTAGGGCGAGTGGAACTTTTGCGGCGCTGGGAGATTTGTAGAGGTCCGGAGAAGTTAAAATTAGCGCCAAACCTGGATTGTTCATTACTAACGTTGGGTCGGTGCTGCTCTCTAGATTGGGCTCTGTGGTATAATAAAACGCCCTTACCCTTTCCTATTTATGGACTCCCTTAAAAATAAACAAACCCTTACAATTACTGTTTAAGTAACTTACTTAATGCAGGAGAAAATAAAACAGCGATAGACTGACCGTGGCACAGCTAAATTTATTTTGGCTTGCTTTCTCTCCCGTATCTGGCCAATCCTGGCGAGGGGGAAAACAAAGACTGAAGCGGCCATTTCTAGTCAAGAGAACACACAAGAAAGTCGACCTTTCCCTTCGGGGAGAAGGTATTTTGCCTTAAAAACATGATTCTCTTCAAGCTATTGAAGAGAAGCAGGTGGTGGTTGAATGTGGTGGGACTATTTCACTAAACCTGGATCCTGGGTCAACAGCCAGAAAGTGAATGTCCTAGAAATACCCATGGACTGCTGCGCTCAATAGCTCCATAGCGAGCAACAGATAAATTAGAAGACAACTGAATGGGTGAGTGATTAAGTCCTATTTTAGTAGGAATATCCAGGATGGACTTCAAGATCTAATAATCTACAAGATGAAGATCATCAGAGTACTGACAACAGTGTATCGTCTGCTTTACTTCTGAGAAGTATCACCTGTGGCCTCATCATTCAACCAAGTCAGTGAAACTGGGACAATCCTTCTAGCAAGTTACTAAAACTAACAACAGTGAGTAACCTTCAACTGTTGGTTGGATTACCAAGTTAATATCCACAATGGATAAGTCTTCGAAAGAACATCTCACAGCTGCAAAAGTCAAACATAAGGTTCCAGCCATGCAACACCAAGTTCTAGCTATGAACACCAACTCAAACAAATGGGAAGAAGACATTGAACCAATACAACCAAGGTGCCAACTGAAAACCATACCTACACCAGATTACCTCAAGGTTCCCAAACCTGAACACATAAAAAAAAAGACCATATGAAAGCAGCTAGCGGAGTAAATGCCTCTACGCCTGCAACCACAGGAATCACCTGATGGCTTGCAACCCTGGATATGTGGTGGAGTCAATATTCTTCAGTTCCATGCCTGCAGCAGAATCCTGGAATTAATTCCAGATGAACCAAATGAATAACAAGCAGAATTGTATGTCTACACTGAAAGTAAATAATGAATCAGAACTCTGTGCTGGTCCCATGTCAGCCTAAATGCCAATAACGGTGGAATAGGTTATAGACTGATGACTAGGTGGGTGAAAAATCTGTGGGAACAAAATTGAGATTCGGATATTATAAGCCGAGACGCTGAAAGGTAGGCATCCTTTTCATCAGATATGGTGATATAGGGAAGAACCTTAGTCCAAGACCAAAGATGCATCTCCTGAAGGTATGACCAACCCAGGCCTCAATTTCACACTGACACCGAGCCGTTCGCAAAGAAGATTCTTGAATTCAGCTCCACGGAGGAGATATGTGGTGAATTTATTTCATAATAAGGATTATAATTTGTTCCGCAACAAACTTCAGTGGACATTAAACATGACTGTGAGTATTTATTGCTGTCACGGATAAATATGGACATTAACTGCTTTGCACTGGAGAAGAATACCCATCCGCAATGCCTAAATGAACACTATAATTAATTAATTTAATTATTAGTATCAACTGTTTTCATGTGTGTTTTTTTCTTCTATGACATATAAAGAGTGTTATTGAGGTATAACCAATGATGGTTAAGGTAAATAGTATTTTGACATCAACTCATATTTTTAAATATGATAATTGTACATGGTGTCAGAAACAAATATATAGTTGGGTTTCTGCACCTAGACCAATGTGATTTTATCTAGGTACAATGAGTCAAGTTAGCAGAACCAATTTGTGGTTGTTATGTTGTTTGTGATAACATTGTTGTTGTTTTTTTTTGGGGGGTCACTGGGTACTATGTTGTAATACTGCATATCATTCCCATGCCTGTCTGAAAATGCATAGTGTTTATTACACATCTATATATGTAATTGCAGATCTTGAGTTAATACCTGAACTGTTTGTCCAAAAGTGTTGTGTACATCAAGTAAATGTGGTGTCCAACAAGTGGTTGTTTATATGTTGGTGAGCAATCAATATCCTTCTAGCACCATAGATAATGTAAAGGGTGATGAAGTGGGAAGGGAAACCTACACACAGATGCCATTGTTTCAAGGATTGAGCTCTTTCTTCCTGGGATTTGTGGTAAAAATCCCTGATCACCCTGCATTCTTACCAGTGACCAGAGAATCAATAATACCCCCTAGACATTTTAACGAATTATTCTCAGGAATTAAAATCCACATCCCACAGGCTCATACGATTACAAGTGGACTAAAGACATTCAATGGTGTGTGCCTTCGAAGGTAGAAGGACTGGGATGGTGTAGTGGAGTCGCCGGTGAGGGGAAGTTCTGGGAGGGCTGGAGAATGCCAGTGAACTAAGCTGTCATGAGATATGGCTGGCTCTGGGTGGGATATACGTTGAGAGAGCCTGAGAATTGTGTCACTGGAGTGTTTGTAATCCATAGGACGAAGAAAATAGAGGATTATCTGAGTACATTTTGAGGGGTTCGTGAAAGCGGGTCGGTCTCTGTGGCATAAAGGCTTGCGAACGCGAATCGTAAACCACTTACCAAGCTTTCGAAACACAGAAACTACCGATTCGGCAGCAGACCGTGTCGCGCTAGGGTTTTAACGTGTTGGTACGGGGGACGGTCGTTCAGAAAACAATGACAACCTACTGAATGTAAAACTTGCCAAGACATCAAAAACAGCAATAAAATTCTGGTGTTGACAGCGATGTTCCTGTAAATAGAAAATGCAGAAAAACAAAAAGTGAAAGCGGAGATAGATGGTGTAGGGAGACACAGGCGGAGCTGTATCCTGTGGTTAGGAATGGGAGGGTTTTGGGTGAGCTGGTTGAGGTCTATACCCCAATGGGGGATAAAGTAGGAAAGAAGAAGACGCAGCAGATGATAGTGAAGCAATTTAATTCATTCATTCATGGGAGCCGTATTAGCGTAGTCACTAGACATTAAATTAGTGACTAGACATTAGCTTATTGACTATACATTAGCTTAGTGTCTATACATTAACGTAATGACTATACATTAGCGTAGTGACTAGACATTAACGTAGTGACTAGACATTAGTATAGTGACTAGACATTAGCACATTGACTAGACACTCGCCTGCCTGTTCGGTGGTCATGGATCCGATGCGCATTGTGGCGTATTCGAATATTTTGTAATGGCCTGGGCTCCCAGGTCGATGCAGACTAACATTGACTGCAAGAATGACTTGGAAGATAAAGGCGGCCAGTGTGATACTAACCGAGTGCCGAGTTGTCTATAAAAATGCAGGTCTAGAACCGTATGCCAAATGCCCAAAAGACGTGTAACAGAGGACTGTACTTACATTCATGTGGTCATTGAGTCCGAAGACCGGTGTTGAAGTCTTCATATAACGCCACTGTCTCCAGTGCTCGAAAACTCTCTTCAGTTCAACGTAAGTCGTCATCAAACGACTTCGCATCCTTGTTTGATACAGTTTGTTTTTTCTCATTGAGAGTTCTCTTTTTCTCCTGCCCTGGATTCTGTCCCCCTGTCCTTTCATTAATAGCCATCTATTTCTTGTATTGTGACCACGCCAAAATGTGTATGACGTAGTATGGTTGTCTATTTATTTTAATGCCCTTAAGAATCGAATTTATTTTGTTTTAGCTTTTATATTATTATTATTATTATTATTATTATTATTATTATTATTATTATTATTATTTTTCTGTGCCATTCACCATTCCACAAGGCTTTGGGAATAGTAAAACTGAGTTACACAATTCCCCGACATACCGAGTCTAGGTTCGAAATCAGCTGCGGGTGATTTGCAAGCAAACCTCTTTGCGTTGATTTCGATCTTTTTGAGATGTCGGCTGTTCAGAAAGCTATGGCAAACTACTGACATAATAGTGCCTATTAAATCACAAAGAGCCAATAGATGCTTGTTTGATTGCAATGTCCTGTAAGGGACATACAACTAACTTTCAACTTCTTAATTCAAAACTCACCATCAGGGCGGATAAAGTCGGCATAATACCAATAAGCCAGTTACTTAGCAGCGAACAGTCTGAAACAAACAAAAAAAACATGAAATATATTTATGATCACTTTTGTTCCACTTGACCGCCTCAGTGGTGCAGTAACCATGACGTGTGTCTGTCGGCCGGATTGCCATGTGTTTCAATACCCATTAAGGCGGATGGTTCTTTTAGTTGACTTGAGCTTCATAGGCGAAACAGTGTAAACTGGTTACTTGTAAAAGTCCTGGAAAATAAAGGCTTGCCGATGGGATTTCCACTTACATCAAGCATACCACCGAGTACCGATTGATTGCTAACAATACTGGGCGAGTATGATGTACCCAAACTTCGCCACAAGGCGCGCGAAAGTGTCCTAAACTTTCTCTTTAGCACTAAGGTGACGCCCCTGGTGGTTTTTAGCTGATATAACATTCAACTGCTGAACAACATTGCTAGTGCACTGACTAGGTTTTGTTTGTCTGTCTGCTTGTTCAGTTAGGACGGATTGGCTCCATTGCTCACATATATCTTCTTAAGTATTTCAGTGTACTACCTCAGATCAAGAATGCAGCTTCACATTACATTGCACGAGCTCATAATACCGGCGAGCAACTAAATAGATGTATACATGCTACTTTCAGGGGTCAGACGTTTAATTATATATATATATATATATATATACTATATATATATATATATATATATATTATATATATATATATATATATATATATATATATATATTATATATATGATAACACCACTTACCTAATACGCCTCAAGGCGTGGTAAAGGCTCCTTTATATTATGTCACGACTCGCCATTAGACAAACTGAAAAGCAACTCACACAACTGTCAATGACAGGCTTTTTTTCATCAGTGTTTTCTATCGTCTTCTTTCTCTGCCCCTAAATTTCTTCTCCGTTTTAATTTTCGTCTTTCTTCTTCTTCTTCTTCTCTTCTTCTCTTCTTCTTCTTCTTCTTCTTCTTCTTCTTCTTCCTCTTCTTCTTCTTCTTCTTCTTCTTCTTCTTCTTCTTCTTCTTCTTCTTCTTCTTCTTCTTCTTCTTCTTCCTCTTCTTCTTCTTCTTCTTCTTCTTCTTCTTCTTCTTCTTCTTCTTCTTCTTCTTCTTCTTCTTCTTCTTCTTCTTCCGACTTTATCCGCCCTGATGGTGAGTTTTGAATTAAGGAGTTGAAAGTTACAGGACCTTGCAAATCAAACAAGCATCTATTGGCTCTTTGGGATGGGTGTGGCTAACGGGTATATGGATGAGATAGGTGGGTGGAGGATGTGTGTGTGGGTGGGGGATGTGTGTGGGAGTATGGGAGAAGTGTGTGTGAGTATCGGAGAAGTGTGTGTGAGTGGGGGATGTGTGTGTGGATATGTGTGTGTGGATATATGTGTGTGCGTGGGGGATAGGAGTGTGTGTGTTGGATGTGTGGGGTGTGTGGGTAGGAGATGTGTGTGTGTGGATCGGGGATGCGTGGGTGTTGGGAAGTGTCGGTGGGGACGCATGTGTGGGGATGTGTGTGTGGGTGAGGATGTGTGTCAGTGACTTGGGGTGTGTGAGTGGGTGCGGGATATATGCGTGGGTAGGGGTGGTGTGATTGGGAGATGGGTGATTGGGGGTGTGTGGGTGGGTGGGATGTGTGGGTGATGTGTGGGTGGGTGAGTGTGTGTATGGGTTGGGGATTGGTGGTGATGTATATGTGGGTGGGGAGAGATGCTTTGGTGGGGATGTGAGTTTGTTGGTGGGTTCGAGATGTATGGGTGGGTGGCGGGAGATTGTGTAGGTGTGGATGTGTGGGTAGGTGCGGGATGTGTGGGTTGGCGGTGAGTGCATGTCTTTGTGTGTGTGTGTGTGTGTGTGTGTGTGTGTGTGCATGTGTGTGAGTGTGTGTGTATGCAAGAAGGGAGAGTGAGTTGAGCGCACGAATGTCATGTAACATGCTATTCCATATTTTTTTGTGTATTCTCATCTTTCATATTATCATCTTGAATGCCACTTGATTCCATATTTTTTTGTGTAATCTCATCTTTCATATTATCATTTTGTATGCCACTTGATAGAATCATGTATAATACGAACACATGCACATTACTGTAGAGTGAGTGAGAGATTTGGTGAGTGTGAATGAGTGTGAGAGTGTGTAGTGTATGTGTGCATGTGTTTGTGAGAGAGAGAGAGAGAGAGAGAGAGAGAGAGAGAGAGAGAGAGAGAGAGAGAGAGAGAGAGAGAGAGAGAGAGAGAGAGAGAGAGAGAATTAAATTGCAGCACTAATTTTTACGTTACACAATGTATATGTACAATTTTTCTCCATTTTTGACAATTTATGCAAGAATGCTCACGACAGTCGCCAGTGTATATGTGTGTGTAAAGTGTGAGAGTTGTTCATACTAGTTTCAGTGATTATGTGAGGCAGCATGTAAGTGTCTAGATGTGTGGGTGTGTATGTGAGGGGTGGCTCTGTGTGTGCGGGTGGGAGATGTGTATGTGGGGGATGTATGAGTGAAGGGGTTGTGAGTGGGGGTTATGTGTGGGTGGCTGGTGGATGTGTGGTGGGTCGGGGATGTGTTAGTGGGTGAGAGATGTGTGTGTGTGGGTGGGGGATACTTGGATGAATGGTTGGAAGTGTGAGGGTGTCGGTGATTGAGGGTTGTGTTGGTGGGAAATGTGAATGTGGGTGGGTGGGTGGATGAGGGATGTGTGGGGAAATGGATGTGTGGGAAATGTGTGTGTGTGTGTTGAGGGATGGGTGTGGCGGGATGGGTATGTGAGTGTGGGTGGGGGATACGTCTTTGTCGATGAAGGTGTGTGTGGGTGGGTGGAGGATGCATGTGTGGGTGGTGAGGGTGTTTGTAGGTGGGGGTGTGTGGGTGGGTGATGGATGGAGAGATGTGTGTGGGTGGGTGGGTGATGGGTGGAGAGATGTGTGTGTGAGGGATGTATGGGTGGGGATGTGTGTGGGGAATGTGCATATGGGTGGGGTATTGTGTGAGAGGGGAGATGTGTGTGGGTGAGAGGTGTGTGGGTTTGTGGCAGAGGTGCGGTTGGTTGTGGGATGTGCGGGTGGGTAAAGGATGTATGTGAGTGTGGGGGGGGGTGTTTGGCTGGATGGTTGGAGTGTGTGAGTGTGGGTGGGTAGATGAGAGATGTATGTGTTGATGGGCGGGGATGTGTGGGTGTGAGTGATTGCGGGATTAGTAAGGGAGTGGATGAATGTGTGTGGGGAATGAGTGTATGAGTGAGGGTGTGTATAGGTGGGAAGATGTGTGTGGGTGGGGGATGTGGTGTCTGCGTATATATTAGATGTTGGGGTGCGAGTGAGTAGGAGGTTTGTTTGTGGATTGAGGGATGTGTTGTTGGATGGAGATGTGTGTGTGGGAGATGTGTGTATGGGTGTGGAAATGTGTGTATGGGTGGGGAGTGTGTGGTTAAGGGAAGAGTGGGTGGATGGAGGATGTGTAGGTGAGTGGAGGATGTGTGGGAGGGTGAGTGTGTGTAAATTGGGGGAAGGGTTGGGTATGCGTGTGGGGGTTCGGGATGTGTGGTTGGGTTTTGAGACATTGTGTGGGTGGGAATTTTGCAAGTGGGGGAAATGTGAGTGGGTGAGGGTTTGTGTGTGGGTAGGTGCGGGATATGTGGGTTGGCGGGGATATGTGTGGGTGGGGGGTGTGTTTGGCTGGGTGATTGGGGTATGTTGGTGGGTGGTGAATTATATGTGGGTGGGTGAAAGTTTTTGGTTGGAGGATGTGTGTGTGGGATGGGGAGATGTGTGTAGGTGGGGGGATGTGTGGGTGGTTGGGTGCATGTATGTGTGCCTGGGGTGTCTGGGTGGGAGGGAGATGTGTGCGTGGGATGCGTGGTGAGTGGGAGATGTGTGTGGGTGAGAGTGTGGTGGGTGTTAGTTGTGGGGGATGGATGGATGGGTGGGAGCATGTATGTGGGCCTGGGGGTGTTTGTGTGTGTGTAGTCGGGTGGAGTGATGTGTGTGTGGTGGATGGGGGAGGTGTGGGTGGATAGGGGATGGGTTTGTGGGTGGATGGGTGGGTAGGTGGGTGGGTGAGGGATGTGTCTCATAACATGCTAATATGTATTGTTTTTGTTTACAACATCCTTTTGACAATGTTTTTTTTTTCAATGTGAATGTAGTATGCACTATTGGTGAACGAAAGATGAGTGATTGGAAGGGCCGAATGTAAGACGGGCCTTCGTGCCCAATTTGTTACCCTTTGAAAATAAAATCCATTAGTTCGTTCGTTCGTTCGTTCGTTCGTTCTTCTTCTTCTTCTTCTTCTTCTTCTTCTTCTTCTTCTTCTTCTTCTTCTTCTTCTTCTTCTTCTTCTTCTTCTTCTTCTTCTTCCGCTGCTGCTGTCTTCTGCTGCTGTTGCTGCTGCTGCTCCTCCCCTGTTCGTCTTCATTCTTCTTGTTCTTCTTGTTCTTGTTCTTGTTCTTCTTCTTCTCCTTCTTCTTCTTCTTCGTCGTCGTCTTCAGCTGCTGCCGTCACCGCTACTGTTGCTGCTCCTCCTTCTCTGTTCGTCTTCCTTCTTCTTCATTTTCCCGTAACCCTAACTATTTTCCTGAAGCACTTTATTTCACATGTAACCGTATCAATTTTTGTAGACTGATTAGATTGTTTCAGTTTTCAAGATGATCAACGTATTCCTGATAGTATATATCTCAGACTAATAATAAACATATATTTTGAATTAAATAGCACGGTATGTTAAAGGGTCCGATGTTATTTCAGATGAGCAAGAGATTGATCTGCCTCCACATCTACGGAAGAATCCATTCCTGCCTGCTTTTCTACCTACACCCAGTAATTTGACATTCAATCGAGGTGAAGAGGCCATCTTACAGTGTGCCATAGAAAACAGAGGAACCAGAACTGTAAGTATGCTGTTGCTGCTTCTTTATGCCTACTCATTTACTTGTCTGTCTGTTTTGATTATGTCTGTCTATCTACCTATTTGTATATATGTGTATGTATGTCTGTCTATACCACCTATTATATATCTATAAACATAGGGACATGGCTTGTAGTCCACACAATATTTCTTGGCACCCATTTTAGGCTGCGTCGACCTGGGAAATATATAAATTTTGTATCCATCCTGATGTGGATTAAACTTGTATCCCACCGGAGCAGCAGAAGAGCGTCTAGCCACTACGAAATCATGGCTCCCATGTGTGCTATTTCCTTGATATATTACGTATTCGATTATTAGTTTCCTCTAACTTTACAGTTTGATTGTAGGCATAAAGTTGTAAATGATTGGACTTCATTCCAGCACTATGTTAAAACAATATTATTTGCTGTCTCGATTTATATATGTAATACAAGAAATTGTAACAATTACAGTTATAATGCTATCTTTTCTATGTCTTCGTGTGGAGCCGTAACTTTCCTCGAGATTTTCATTTCCCACTTTTTTCAAGGCTTTATGCGGTGTGTATGAGCTTCTCTTGCTTTATTTATTGTAGCTATTTGTAATGTTTTAGCATTGCGTTGCTGATCCGGCAGCTTCTGTAGCTTATCTTGTCAGTGTGAATGGGATTGTTACTTTGTCTCTGGAGTAAACCTAGGTCGGTCGAGGGGTGGGGGGGGGGGGGGGGGGGGAGAGAGAGAGATAAGGCAACAGATGGTCTCTACAATTTAGTCCAGGTTGTGTGTTATGGAAAAGTATAGCTCCATCCCTGATCTTACCGCAACGGGTTGTAGTTACCATACCTTTCTTTGGTAAGACAATGTAACAAATTATTGTCCGTCAAGACCGCCGGGTGTCAGTGATTTGTAATAGTATAATTTGATAACCTCATTAACAAAATAAGACGTCGGTGTGGTGACGGGGTTTAATGCTCTTGCTCTTAAACTTCTGATGCGCTGACGGTGGGGTATTGGGTTCATTTTCTACACCAGCCAATTAGATTTCAACGCTGACTAATCGTTCAGAAAGCAATGGCACACTATTGAACATAAACTTGTCTTGTAAATCAACCTGACGATGGGGTTTATCAGAACGCACTGCAAAGGATATGCAACAATTTATAATTGTTGTTTTAAGGTCTCTTAGCAGGAATCAGCCGGGGGAATGTGAATTGTTAGGGCTATCACATCTTGTAGGCCTGGGTGCACGAAGGTACAGGAGGCCAGTTGTCTCTTCATGTACCGTACGTCATGAGCTGTCATCGACACTCGCCCGACCATGCTCGTGAATATGTAGATAAATACTCGTAACTGACGCTTGGTTTGTGTACAAGCTGAGTGAGAGATAGAAACGCTTTGGTCATTCATTGAAGCTAACCTTCACTGTGGTGACAATACCTGACTGATTGATTAAGCGATTGATTTTTTGATTGATTCCCGCTTGAACTGCCAGGCAATTCAGCTGCAAATACAAGACGGCATTTCCTGTAATGGCTGGAGAGACATGGATTAATTTAGCTATAGATTTACGGGGTAGAGAATCAGGTGGCTGAGTGGTTAGAATAACTTTCTCCGTCTAAAGACCCAGGGTTCTAATCCTATATAAAGCAAATGATGTGCTTCAATGAGAAGTGAAGTAAACAGCTCAGCCTGCACACAGCGTGGCGACACTTGTAAGACTAGTAACCTATAAACTTCTGTCTTCTAGAAAACCTCCTTTACACCACTGTAATGATACATATGTCCCAGCTTAAAAGAGTATTCAATAAGAACAGCAACGGTTGCAGCAGGATATAACAATACAAAATACAAACACTTAGATATGTGTATCTCCTGCGAAAAGGTGAGTCATTCTTTAGATCTGTTTGTTTTGCTCCGTCCCTGATGAAGATTTATATAATCGAAACGTAGTTTATTGTGTTCTAGATACTTACTTTTACTTTATTATTAACTATTTTTGGATTGTATATGTTTTGGGTGGATGTTCACTCTACGAGTTATGCTCACCTGTATGCAGGCCGTTGTTTGATATGTATGCTGTGTCTGTGTTTAGTATGTCTCATCTTTTCACAGGAGCTACATATCCATCCATCCATCATGTGCCATGCCGGTAAGCGTGGGCGGTCATGTTCTGCCATCTCACTCGATCACCAGAGTCGTGGATCAGCTCCGTGTTTCTGTCTCGACCATGAGAGCTACATATACCCCACTGTATTTTCAATCACAAAAATGTAAAGGACCCTTTAACACGCCTTAAGACGCATTCTCCTACATCGGCAATAAGCTGGAATTAAACGTTGGCTTCTCGTTCAGAATGCAATTAAAAATCTTTTTTTTTTTTTTTGCATATCCTTTTTACAGGACATCGCTGTCAACACCATCATTTTATTGCTGTTGTTGATGTGTTGGCAAGTTTACGTTCAGTAGTTAGCCAATGCTTTTTGAACGACCGGCATCCATACCATTTTGTAAAAAAAAAACATCGCATCGTGGTCTGTTGCCAAATCGTGCGCCGCTGTGTTTCGAAAGCGGGTGTGTGAGATCACGAACCGCGTCAGTAACACCTTCGCCACGGAGCCCGGCGGATGCCGATTGGTCTATAAATATATGATTCTAGCATCAAGCCTCAATGCGCCTAACGTGTGTGAATGGGATTGTGACGTTTATTTTAAAACGGCGCAATTGGAACATGGTGTTGGACCCATATTCTTATAGATCAATCCGCACACGGTGCGTGATGTGGTCAGTGTCACACCGGCTGCCTGTACTTCTCAAGACATGCCATTGTACCTTATTTAGCCTGCGTCGTCCTGGCTGTGACGATTAGGTCTTTTTAATCATTCATTATTATCAACTGCAGAACTTTACTTCTATAAGTCTTTCGAAATGTCTCTATGTCATAAGTCAGTCCTGCCTTTGTTGCTGTCATGTGTAAATCATCTACCAAATCCTGAATCCATCTGCATTGTAGTCTTCCTCATCCCTGTTTCCCCTGTACACTTGACGCTACAATGATCTTGACCAGATATCCATGTCATTTTACATATCTAACATGTTTCATTTTCAGGAATTTTACGTGTCTTAACCAAACATTCAGTTGTTTTTTGGGTAAATCTGTTTGTTCTCTTTTTTACCCAGGAATGTTAATACTCTTCTGTAACTCTTGTATTCAAATGTACATATATAATTTTCTGGCAGATAATAAAATGTGCAATATTACAATGACAGCGACATAATTGCTATATCTAGCCTCTCTCCTGGTACATAATGCAGAAATCATACAACATAAACTAAAGTAATGAGATAAATCATTCAAGCTGAAATATACACATTTTCACACAGTAATTTCAATTGTCTACCATGGTAGGTGTCTGAAGTATGTACCTGACGAGACGCAGCGAAATATGCCAGGCAATAAATCGTACAATCTATTGCATGTGTCTTCGTTATTCAAATTCACTACAGGAAAACATTGTTTTGAATATCTAATACCATCATACATTATATTCACCATAAACTAAATTATTTGTGAGAATTTGTCATCTAACACTGACGTCACAGCCCTCGGCACCGTAAAATGCTGGTGTTGACTGCAACGTCTTGTAAGGGATATGCAACTTTTTTTTAAAGTCATTTATTTACGTTGTCTCATGCAACAGGTGACAATTATACGAGTAGGTTAGTACCATGTCTTTCTTAGACTCAAATTTTTCCTTATGGCCAACTGCCGAAGGATTTTTAACGTACCAAACGTAGACAGGCAAAACTTTTGGGGCATTTTATGAGAAGAAATAAAATGGAGAACTTGGTAACAACAGGCAAGATCGACGGAAAGGGAACAAGAGGAAGGCAGAGAAGTAAATACCACGATCGCTTGGCCATGTGGTATGGTCGAGACAAGAACACTCAGCTGATCCACGACTCTCGTGATCACGTGAGATAGCGAATCATAACGCTTATCTGCATGGCACATGATGGATGGATGGAAGAGTGTGTGCTCGTCGTGAGCTTACGTTGTCAGAGAAGGATTATTTAAAAGCCAATATCCTATTCAACTCTTGGATTCTTATGTGGGTATTAATGTTTTTCGATCAGTTATGATATTTATATGCCGCCATCGACATTCCTTATATGAGAGTATAGTGTTATAGTTTTTGTCGTGCTCCTGTTCTGTAGGCGTTATAATCCTCCTATGTTTTTTTTTTAACAGTTATTCATTACGGACGTAAAATTATTAGCGTTGTATATAGCGATCTTCTCTATAGGAAGCACGCATGACCCAGTAGTTATTTAAATTAATGTTACCAGTTGCTGCAGTATCTTCTGTACTTCTTCATCTCATTACGTCGTGGAAACAAGATGGAGGCAAAACCTGAAGCTGCAACAATGTATTGTAAAGACATGAAAAAAAGTTAATTGAATATCCTTTACAGGACGTCGCAGTCAATCCCAGAATGTTTTGCTGTTTGTGATCTCTTGGCAAGTTTACGTTTATTAGCTCGCCATTGCTTTCGAACGACCGGCACCAATACCATTTCGTAAAACAAACCAACACAAGGCGGTCTGCTGCCAAATCGTACGCATCTGTGTTTCGAACGCATTATGCGGAATTATAACTACGTTCGTGACAACCTTCGCCACGAATGCGGTATTATATAGCCGAATAAGAAGAATACTATGGTCTGAGAAGCAAAGAACAACGAGGTATTACAAGAACTGGGATTTGCGGATACATTAGTGAATGAGATTAAGGTCTGAAAATTTAGGTAATTTTAAGATATTAAAACAAAGTACAAAATTCTTTTGTTAAAAGATTTTCTAGAGGGAAAAGTAAAGATTGATTAATTGATTGGTTGATTTAGGAATCGACATCGCAGCATTCGGGGCATTCCCATAAGCGCTCCGTCCCCATCCTCAGTAGCCAGCGAAGAGTTCCAACACCAATAGTACCAGTAGCAATCTGATTATATGTTCGTCTCGCCATTCCTCTGAGCGTGGAGCGTCGGCCAGATCCTCTCGTCACTCCTCGCTGTCTCATTCTTGCCAGACCATGGTAATCCATTTGCTCCTCCGAGGTTTACACGTGCTCCCACAAGGCCGCAACCACGTCTGCCTTGTCATGTATCAATACTCCACCAAGTTCTGCAGAGCCAGCCAATCTGTCCGCCTGTTCATTTCAGAGCACCCAGGCATGCCCCGGAGAAAAGATCCAGGCGATGCTTGTCACCCGTGACCTCCGAAGCGAAGCAAGCCACTCCGCACGACGCCTGCCCGTCCTCACCCTCGTCAGCATGTTTTCTGAGTCAGTTACAATCACGATGTGTGTGTGTGTGTCGTATTCTCCATCCAGCGGAGAGCCGCAGTAACTGCCTCCACCTCCATTCTTAAGCTGGATGTTGCGGTATCATATGCCAGGCTCTCCTGCACCAAACGTCGAACATTAGCTTTGGCTATGAACCCCCAGCCACTTCTCTCACCTTTTGACACCGAACCATCTGTGTAGATAATCACATCACCCGAGTGAGCATTGTCCTAAATTAGTTGCTGGATTTCCACTTCCGTGGCCCCTGCTGGCCACTCCCTGCACTACCGGCTTAATGTGATTATAACTCTGCACAAGTCTGACTGCTCCGCTGACACTCTGACCCACCCCTCTCCACGCCTAATGTTCTCCAAGGGGCACACCTGTCTGATCGTATCCTCCACCTGAGCCATCCATGATTTCCCTCTTATCAGTCGCTGACCCTTAACTGCGTCCAGCGCCTCATGCAGTGGGTGGTCTGGGTCTGCAGCTACTCTGAGGTATGCCTTCGCCTGCATCACCTTGAGCCTACCAGCTACGGTCGGCAGACCAAGGATGTAACGCATACATACGCCTGGGGTGTCTCTGGTGCATCCCAGAATGACCCGCATAGCTTCGTTCTGTATGCGCTCTAAAAGTAAAGAGGAAGCTCGCAAGCTGAAATCATCGTTACATGGCACCCACCGTCATCAAAAATGGTCTAGAAGATGAATATATCAATGCACCATGAAGACGCATGGCTGAGGCTACTGGAGGTTCATTACAGTCCACACTCAAAACGGAGATGCCGATTGATTGATTGATTGATTGATTGATTGATTGTTACTAGGTCACAAGAATGCATGTAACCATGCCTCGCACGTTACAGTGGGGCAACATCTAAAGACGCAAACGAAGAGATGAGTACATGCAGCCACTAACAGTGTAGCTATTTGCATCGTGGTCTGAACTGAATACAAGGACAAGTTCTTGCGAGTATAGGCGGCTGGCATGGTGTTGACCACTCCACGCTTCGAGTGTCGGCAAGTCTAAACAACCATGGAGCTAGCACAATATACACAGCATGCCACAATACAAGGAAATTGGGCCCTTTATGTTTACTGACTTATGACGGCAACCACTTGCCTCACTTATAGACGGCAACCATGAAAGTCCTACCCAGGTTGTGGTCTTGGAAACATGCTGCTTTATCGCTGTCTGCTTGACACAGAATATATAGAAGAAAGATGGGAACCTCAGTCCCAAATAATGTCTTGCAGAGTCGGAACGAAGGGAACTGAAACAGAAAGGAGGTGAATCCGATAACAGCAGGATGTGTATGAATCTTTAACTCGCGAAATAAGAAAGAACAAAAGAAAGGACAAACATCAATATATACAAGATTGCTGTACGAGAATATAGCAATATCATAAAACTGGAAGATCTTACGAAATGTTCAAGGAAATGCAGTTATTGACAAAAAATGTTCAACATCAATTAAATGTTATCTGTGAGAAGTTTGGAAATACATTAAGAGAATCCAAACAAATTCTAGAAAGATGGAGAGAATACTGCAGTGGAAAGTATGATATGAATGAATGTGAGGATATTAATGAGATACATGAACCAATGACAGCAGAGACAGAACCTGAACCCTCATTAGATGAAATTGCATGGGCAATAAAGAACCTGAAGAATGGTAAATCACCTGGATGTGATGAGATACCAGCTGAACTAATTAAAGCAGGAGGAGAAGAAAGCATGCATATCTATCACGCATTTTGGAAGAGAACTATCTTCATTCCAATACCAAAAAGGCTAACCTGAAATTATGCACCAACTATAGAACTGTTGCCCTGATCAGTCATGCAAGTAAAATTTTACTAAACATTATAATGAAGACTTCGTAAGAAAATGGAAGAAGTAATTAACGTGGTTCAAGCTGATTTAGACAAGGAAGAGCAACAAGAGATCACATACTCAACATGCGTTTAATAATAGAGAACAGCAGAGAATTTAATGTAAACCTATTCTATTATGGATTATTCAAAGGCATTTGACTGTGTACAACATCAGAAACTTTGGGAAATCATGAGGAATATGGGCTTTCCCTCACATATAATATAACTCATCAATATGCTCTATCTAGACCAACAAGCAGCGGTTAAAATAGATGGCGAGTCATCAGATTGGTTTGAAATGAAGCAAGGATTCCGTCAGGGCTGTATGTTGTCCCCCTATTTGTTTAACCAGTACGCTGAAAGTATAATAAGAAATGTCAGAGATGATATAAAATAGTTATATTTTATTGACCGAAAGATGTAAATATCGCACTTTAACTGTAAATGGACATAATGCAACTTTGAACACAAATCAACACGTGTATCATGACAAACTACGAAGTTGAAAAAGAGGTAAACAAACTTGCTGAGTTGTTGTTTTCCTAATGTCAATACAAAGATTGGCTAATGCACAATGAATCATTGGGCGTTCGAAGCACGATACCTGGCATATGTTGTTATATCTGATAGCGGAAGTTAAATCACAAACAGCTGAAACATGATGGAATGTACTGCTATGTCCTGTAAAGGATACGCAACTAACTTTTTTTTCTCAGGTAGACCTAGACTTAACTGGATACCGGGAAGCAAAGGAGAAGCTCCGTGGCAAAGTGGTCAGGCCATCTGCCTTGCGCTCCGAAGGTTGTGGGTTCGATTCCGGGTTACGTCTTTCGGTTCACGAGTGCATTTTTCTCCTAGACTTCTGGGGGTTGTCGCTGGAGCTATGGAGTTCATGCTTTGTCCGACGCTTTCGGCGGGCCGCCCTGAGGAAAGAATTCGAGCCATATGAGATCAAATATGTGCAATGAAGTCGATCCTCTCGACTGTTAAGACTTTTTTTTAAAGGAGATTACACGTGATAGTCACCACATCAACTCTCGAGTGCCGATTGATATAAGGGGCGTTCATTTGAAATCTGTTCGTGCCGCACAGCACGTAAGTGCATACGTTGAACATGATCATGTCATAGTCATGTGATAAGTACTGATCAGTGAATAAAAATGTTTGTCCAAAGAAGCTCCAAAAAAATCCGTCCAAAGAAGCTCAAAGAGCGATGATTCAGTTTCTTTCATTTGAAGGATGTCGACCAGTGGACATTCATCGAAGAATGCAAGCAGCGTATGGTACCAAATATGTGTCGAAGACAACAGTGACAGACTGAGTACGATATTTCGGAAAGGACGTCAGTTCACGACAGATCTTCGACGGCCGGGTCAAGAGCATATTGTTGCACAGGGAAAATAAACACCATCGCCAAAATTGATGCAGCAGTACAGATGAACCGTTGTCGAAGCATACGTTCGCTAGCGAAAGAATTTGATGTGTCAATTGGGACAATTCAAAAGGTCGTTCGTAAGAAACTGTAATATCGGAAGGTCTGTTCACAGTGGGTATCACGGATGTTGACCGACCACCAAAACGAAGAACGCATGGGATGGTGTTTGAACCACTTGCTGCGTTACAGAGTGGAGGGTGATGCATATTTCTTCCGCATAGTGGCAGGCGATGAATCATGGTGTCACCACTTTGAGCCGAGCAGCAAAAGAGAGAGCATGCAATAGAAGTATGCTGGATCACCAAAAGCCAAAAAATTCAAGTTACAGGTTTCCGCTGGTAAGGTTATGCTTTTTTGACCATGAAGGGCTATTGTTGGCTGACTTTAAAGAACCTGGTGTCAACATCAACTCTACCCACTACTTGCAAACACCAGACAAGCTGCAAAACGCCATCAAGAATAAACGACCCGGCATGTTTTCTAGCGGTGTGATTTTGTTGCACGGTAATGCTCGTCCGCATGTCGCAAAGATTATGCAGGAAGCATTAGCAAGGAAGAAGTGGGAAATTCTGCAACATGCAGCCTATAGTCCTGATTTGTCACCATGTGATTTTCATTTATTCGGACCTCTAAAAATAAAAAAGCTCTCAAGGGGCTACGATTTCACACAGATACAGACGTAATGAACCCGGTAAACACTTGGTTCAGTGAGCAACCACAATCCTTTTTTTTTTTTTTTGCGGACGGCATTCACCGCCTACCTAAGCAATGAGATGCTTGCCTGAATGCCTACGGCGACTTCTTCTGACCAACCCATGGTGCATAATTCATTCAAAATGAATGCTTTGTTTAATTCTACCTCACCTGTTAATGTTTCTTTCATTCTTTTGTAATAAAGCCATTGCAACGGGTTCCAAATGAACGCCCCTAATATATACAAATAAGAAGTCCTGATCGTTCGGGTCCCATCGATTGACGGACGTCGGTCGCGGCGATTGGGCAATCTTGAGCATAGCCTACGATGGGTAGCGTTATGATGTTCTGTTGTGATAATTTGGTGTGTCCAGTGTGTGCCGCGTGGTTACACGCCCGCTTCACACGCGTGATCCGGGACTGTTTCCGGATCAGGTCAGGGATATGCACTACTGACGAGCTCAAATGAGGGCGAAACTCGAGTATAGTGCTTCCATATTGACGTGGATAGGCCTTAGTTTCATACCAGAATGCGATCGGTGTTGCCAGTAGTGGGTTGTGCTCAATATTTAAATTTCAAATCCCGAAACAACCACATAATCAAATAAGGGGCTAGCAACATGTATCCAACACATCTCAAGGCACCTAAATGTCAACCCTAACCTTTTCTTTTTACTTCTAATGAATTATACAACAAAGACAACAAGTAGAATCGGTTAGCTTGACCATAACACGATCAGAAGTGACAAAATGAAAGTTGCGGATAATGCCTTCGTCAGCACACAAACAACAAACATATATATATATATATATATATATATATATATATATATATATATATATATATATATATATAATATATATATATATATATATATAATGTATAGTTTGTAATGTAATTGTAATTGGTTTGTGTTTGTTTGTCCTGTGCTGGCGAAGGCTTTGGCCGCAACGTCCAATTTATCTCTTGTAGTCGTGTTTTAGTAAAGCTCACAATCTACTTCTCGTTTTTAGGTGATTCATTCATCTTCTCCATCTCCATTATAGGAGTTGATCTCATCCCTCCTGTGGTGACTATAAGAATATATTTATTTATTTATTTATATTTTAGAGATTGTAAGAATAAAACAACTTATTCATTTCACATTCTGGGAAGTATAAGTAAAATAGCCATACGAATTTAACAAAAGTAAAATAACGACGCAAATACAAATAAAAACAAACTGACAGACAGGTATAAATAAAGAAAACGTTCTCTACCCTAACAGCCCGAAGAACTGTCAACCTCCCGTATTAAATAAACTACATTTATGTCAATTTTCTCCTCAACAGATTTCTTTTTTCTAAGCGTCTGCTTTTTGTATTAGACTGGCAGTGACATTTATTTCTGTTTCGTTGATCGTAATTTCTTTCCCGTGCGCCTGTACCCATAATTTTCAAATACATTTTTTAAAGTACGTAAACTGAGGAAGTGGTTAGAATAAAGTAAAGCTGTTTTTATTTTTTGAAATTCACTGTTCCCTCATTCTGCAGGTAGGTGTGTGTGTGTGTGTGTGTGTGTGTGTGTGTGTGTGTGTGTGCGTGCGTGCGTGTGCGTGTGTGTGTGTGTGTTTCTGAGGTATGGAAGCGAATCATGGACAATTAGCATAAAAGTTAGATATTGTATGGAGGCTTTGGGGATGTGGTGTTATAGACAATTTCTGGGATCGCCGTGGAGGGATTGAAAGAGTTGTGAAGATATTTTGAAAGAAGTTAATTCACTAAGAAGACTGGTTGCTTGCATCTTTGGGTACGTCATGAGACTGGGAAAGCTGTAGAATGTAGTCACAACGGGAAATTGGTGCGGAGTCGAAGCAGGGAGAGACAACGAGAGAAGATGTTGGACAGCTTGACATCATGGGATGGTTTGTCTACATGTCAAGTATTATATTTCAATGATGAATATGGGTTTGCAAGTTCAGTATCGCATTCTAACTGTAAATATGTGTCTGCATGAGCAGTATCAAATTTTCGGTATAAATATGTCTACATCTTCAGTATCACATTCTTATTTTTAACGTACTCCCACATGTCCCGTATCACATGTTTACTGTAAATGTATCCCAATGTTTATTCTCACGTTCTATGTGTAAATATGTCTTCATATTCATTATCACATTATAAAAGTCAGTATGTGTATACAAGTCCCGTATCACATTATATCTGCAAATGCTGTCAACAAGTTCAGTATCACATTCTAAGTATGAATACATGACTACTTGCTCATGATGTCTGTCTGTTTGTATATCTATGCATGCGGGCGTGCCTGCTAGCTTGTGTGTGTAAGTAGATATTTATGTATGTTCGTTGAAGTTTAATTATGTGGCTGTGCGTGCGTAGGTTGGATGGGTAGGTAGGTAGGTTGGTAGCTAGCTAGGTAGGTAGGTAGGTAGGTAGGTAGGTAGGTAGGTAGGTATGTAGGTAGGCAGATACGAGTGAGACAGACAGACAGACAAGCAGGCAAAGATGTAGAGAGTTGAGACTCACAGACATGATGAGCGTATTAAGAGAAAAGAAGGTACGGTCTCTCTTAATTTAGAAAAAACAAATGTAAGAACTGGGCACACAGCCGTGCCTGACATTATGGCACTTCCCCAAAATATAATCACTATAATATTTCCGTCTTAAATGTAAGGTTTGGGTGAGAGGGGATAGACAGACAGATAGACGGCAGATGGACAGACGAACAGACGAACATACAGACGAACAAACAGACAGATCAACCCACCGACGGACGGAGAGACAGACAGATAGACGGATGGACAGACAGAAAAACAGACAGACAGAGAGTTAGATGAAAACACACACATCCTTCATCTGGATCCCAGCTAACTCTCCGATTCTCTGGTGTCTGTTTACATCAGTGTCTCGCCCATCAACCTGGTTCGGACAAATGTGGCGATAGATCATTCTGAAACAGATTATGTTTATGTCTGTCAATGTTATGATCTAGATGTTCGATGTTTTTAACCCCATATTTTCTCGTGTTTAAATACACTCCACGTCCCCCCCCCCCCCCTTTTTTTTTTTGCCTAACATAATGGCTCAATTAATTCGGAAATTCTTGACAACTTGCCGATTTCCCGCCTTCGTGCTGGTTCTTCATCGTTTCCCCCGTGTCTCCTGCTGCGTCTGGCCAAACGACGGTGATAATAGTTTTCTAAAGATGTATAAGTCATTTGCTCACTTTTCAAGGTCACCCTGTGGAAAACATCAAGGCGGTGTTTCCAGACACCGAGTCGTTTGAAAGCTCCGGCTGAGCTCAGAAAGAAAACTTAAATGAGTATATTCTCTGTTGGCAGGTATAAACACAAGAGGAGAAATAGTTTCACATATCAGAAATAATTAGAGAAGGAAATTGAAGTTATCTGAAGTAAAAAAAAAAAAAAAAGTATGTTCCCAAGGTGGAACCAGCCATTGGTCTGGGATATTCTTCTTCTGCTGCGTTCATCCGGAGAGTTTTTTCGAATGTGATTGCGTTGTGCCTGTTTACAGTAGAGCTGCGTTCTTGCGCCATTAGGCCGTGACATCCGACTTCTGCGGGCATTCTTTGACCGGGTTAACCTTCCCAGGGGTTTCTTAGGACATTTGACTCTCACTGTTGTGGTGTTATCACCCATCCCAGCTGGCCCATTTAGAACAGCTAAAGACATCCTGGTCAGCCCTCAAGGGAAGGCAGGGGCACACCATGGGCATTCCCCGCCATCCAAGGAGGCTTCCATAATTGCAGAGCCGACACACAGCGCTCTGGTACTGGGCTCACCCAAGGAATCGTCACGTCCTGCACATAGCTGCTTAGCCTCACTTCCGTATATCGGGCCTTCCAGTCACCACATGCTGTTCCTCCGGAAACTAAAGAATCCAGTCTGCATGTGACATCCACACAGTGAGCTTTCTGTTCGGATTTTCCACGTAATGGATTTGCTAGTCAAGCAATATTCCATTTCATGCCTCTGGGACGCTTTTGCTACCGACATACCTGTGGTATGAAGTGTGGCAGTCTCCCTAAGTACTTCTTCATGCAACTTTAGATGTCAACCTGAATGTAGAAAGTAAGCTGCGATCAACTTGAGCTTGTTGATAACTCCATAGAGCTTGTCCTCAAATGAAGCAGGCGTGGGCCAAAATATCTTTCTCTGTTCTGCATATATTGGGCACTAGTGCAACAAATGTTTAGCTGTCATTTTACCAGTTCCACAGTTACATTGATCGGTATCTCTTATCTTTAGTTTATTGAACAAGTGGTATCTCAGCCTGTTATGTCCTGTGCGGAGTCTGAAGATTGCTACTTGTTCTCTTCGGTCGAGTTTGTAATATGCATCATCTTTCTGGTGGCCTGGATGCTCTGATTCCCATTTGGATCTATAAGTGCTTTTTATAAACCTATTTGTCTCATTATAGGTTATGTCTATGTCAGGCTGTGGTAATCGTCCGCCCTCTTTTGCTAGTCTGTCAGCCTCTTCATTTCCAGTTATACTGCAATGTGATGGGATCCACTGTATTACAACTTTTTTGGATTTCTGACATAGTCCATGGAGTGCTGCTCTTAGGTCTGCTAGTTCTGTGTTGTTTTTGCTCTTCAGTATTGAGACAGCTGACTTTGCATCTGTGAAGATAGCTATTTGCTTCTCTTTATTTTCCTTTATCAAGAGCATTTCTGCTGCAGTTTCCAAAGCCTCTACATCTGCTTTGAAGTTACTTGAAAATTGTCCAGTTGCCACTGACTGTGTTTTTCACTCCATTTTTTAAAATGAGGAGAATTCCTCCTCCTCAATTTTCTATTGAATGTTTGGCTTATCCATCTGTATATGCATGGGTCCAATTGCTACTTGGGTAATGTTCTTTTATGTAGTTTAGAGCTATGTTTTTTTCTTTCCGTTTCATTCTGAGTGTTCTTTTTCTCAATGCCTGGAATGTTTTCTATCATCTTAGGCAGTTGCTGCTGTCTCCAAGCTGGGAACTTGTATGCATTGTAAATGGGTTTGACTGTGGATATGTAAAGTATAGGATCTGCCCTATTCTTTCTTTTTGCGGTTTCTACAAAGTTGCCTTGCTTCAGTCTTCCCTTTCCAAAACCATTAAACCTTTTATACATGGGGTGGTCTGTCAATCTTTAAAATTGTCTGCTTGTTGTTGGGCTCAAATATCTCTTCTATCCTGCATTGATTGTAAACTAGTGATCTTTTCTAGTTCGTTAATAGGTGTTGTCTTCAGGCTTCCTGTTATAATCCTCATTCCTTGATTTTGGACTCTATTTCAAAGGTAACTCCTAGATAGTTTGCATTTTTTCTTCATGGCGCAATTTGTTTCCATTCAATACCAGTTTATGGTCCTATGTTTTATTTGAGAGGGAGAACACTGTACATGTTGTTTTCTCCTCACTTATCTTCACTTGCAATGATTTTGAACAGTTCTCTAGCGCTAATATGACTTGCTGTTAGCTGTACTGATATTTTCCTCAGATGCCCATATGGCTAGGTCATCTGCAAAGAGAGGATGTGTGTACTCTGGCTGGAAAATTTTCCGTGATGTCATTTATATATGTTAGGAATAATGTTGGTGAAAGAACTCCTCCTTGGGTTGACACCTTCCTCCAACAGCATCTTTTTGCTGGTTTGTCCTTGTACTTTTGTCCTGGCAGTTCTGTTCTCAAGATAGTGGCTGATCCATTTGTACATTTTCCCACAAACATGCATTTTTGCAGTTTTACCTTCAGTCTTTCCTTCCATACTTTATCAAATGCTTTTTCTAAATCTATTCAGACCGCTAGTGTGTGCTTTTACTCCTTGGGAGGCATCCTCTATTTCCTGAGCTATATAGGTTATTTGATCTTCAGTGAATCTATACTTTATGAATCCTGCTTGGTGTGGTGTTAAAAGTTGGTTTTCTTCCAGATGCCATGTTAGCCTACCATGGATATTGCGTTCCATTAATTTTCCTGCACCGCTAAATAGACTGATAGGTCGATAGCCATTTGGTTCTTCAAGGTCTTTTCCTTTCTTTGGGACTGAAATTAGTATAGATTCCTTCCATGCCTGTGGGACTATTCCTCTCTTCCAGCTATAATTTAGGACTGCTAGCAGTTTCTTTTTTTTTTTTTAGTACCTAGTCCTATTAGCATTTCATTTGTAATTCCATCCTTTCCTTTCCTGATGATTTCTTCTTTTTAGGGTATTCATTGCATGTTCCATTTATTCCATCATATATTCTGCTGCTGTCTTTGTATTACTATGATATGTATGTTTATCTTTGATTGCTTTCTTCTGTTCGGTTGTAATATCAATGGGGTTTGCACTAGCATAGTGCTCCATTAGTGCATTTGCAGCCTTTTTTCCTGTAAGCAAGGCATTTCCTTGTTTAATAGTTATTTATTTGTTTCTTAGTCCTTAATTTTTCATGGCTTTCACTAGTTTCCATAGTTTGTTTCCATCCTTGTCATAGTTCAGGTTTTCTGTTTCTTCCCTCCAACAATCTCTTGTTGTTTGATTTACTGTCCTTTTATATTTTGCTGAGATGGCTTTGAGAGAGATGTTCGCTTCGGTTGTTTGTTCTCTCTCTCTCTCTCTCTCTCTCTCTCTCTCTCTCTCTCTCTCTCTCTCTCTCTCTCTCTCTCTCTCTCTCTCTCTTTCGCTATCTGCTGTCTTCCTGGCACCTTCAACTTTGTCCTCCAAAATTTGTAGTTCTTCAGTCCAGTATGGTTAATAATTTTTCCTTGCTCCTCTTGGAATGGACTCAGTGGCCGCCTGTATTATTGCTTTGTTTAGACATTCCAACATTTGTTTCGTGTTGCCATGTCGTGTATTTATGTTTTCACAATATTTGTCTGTTAATATGGCAAATTTGTCCCAATCAGCTCGTTTGTAATTCCAGCGAGGCAAAGGCTTTTGCTCCTGTGGAAATACTCCATATTCATTACAAGCTTGATTGGTCTGTGGTCATTACCTACTAATTTGTCAAGCACATGGCGATCGATTTCGTGGTGTATGTCTCCTGTGCAGAAAGCTAAGTCTGGAGTAGAAGTGGTAAACCATCTTCTAGAGTAGAAGTTCTGTGTGGCGTCCGCTTTGTTGAGTAGATGGAGATTTTAGTCTATTTCCCAGTCCCTCACTTCATCTCCTCTGTTGTCAGTATATGGGTATCCCCATCTTTCAGAACGGCTATTAAAGTCTCCGAAAATAATGCAGTTTGCAAACTGCTGATTATAAATACGTATTTTCACGTACTTAATCTTTATACGACACCTATAATTTCCGTTTGCTTGTCAGAAGTCACAGATACTTCACTTCAAGGTGTTATATTCGTGTAAGGTAAGTATTAGAACGCTTCCTTGGTGTCCTTCGCAATCGAAACGTGTGGCCTGATATTCTTTGACTGAGAATCTGCGATTGGTGTTGAGGTATGTCTCTTGAATGTATGCCACATCTATTCTATCTTTATATTAAGGGGATTTTCTTATTAGTACCTCCTTCAGCATTCCACTGTAGTATGGTGAGTGTCCGGGTGTTTGGTTAGTAGCTCTTAACCTATTCCTCTGTGCCTTGAATCCACAGCGCAGGGGAAGGTGACCACCAGTAGTAATGGGTGGACACCCTCGAGTCAGGGGGACCGAAACTATCACCGCCTGATAGGACTTCACGGGATAAGTACCATACTGATTAACGTTAATATGTGGCATCACGCATTGATTAAGTTACGTTGCACTGCTTTGTCATGCCTGTGGTTCAGTACATCCAATTTCGACAAGCAATTTTCGGGTGTGCTTTCCCTAGCCTTTGACTCTCCCCAGTCTACCTACAAGGCAGCAGGTTTGTGTGTGTCCCCGTCTGGCTCCTCTCCCTTGACCTGTCCGACATGGGGTCTTGGATATGATAGGACTATCACATTGTGTAGGCTTGAATACATGGAGCCTGAATACATGGAGCCTGAATACATGGAGCCTGAATACATGGTGGCCAGGCTTTTCCTCAGTTAGCGGATGATGAACGAAGGAGTCAAACTGTCTTCCTCATCTGACCGAGCTTATGTCTTTAATAGCGTAGCTCCTATCAATTACACTAACATAATCATAGAAGAAAACTGTTTCATAAACAGTATCATATCTCGCAAACAGGGGTCAGCGTGGCCGAATTTATCAGAGCGCTCGTTCTTAAACATCCGGTGTGTTAATGCCGAGGTAGCGGGTACAACCCCCACACCGGTCAGTTAGATTTAAATGTTGACTTCTCGTCCTTAATTTGGGGACGAACATAAGTACCTATGAAGTCGGAGTGTGTTCGCCTGATGGCGAAGGACACTGATAATAGGGAAAGCTAATCCAAACGCAAATATCAGTCGCGAGTGCACAAGAAATAGTAGCAATTTAAAGGCTACGCTTGAGATCAAATCCAGAGAACGGAAATTTAAAAAAAAAAAAAAAAAACATATCTTGAAACCAATATAATTAGACCACAAGAAACAGCGGGTGTGCAGTTGTGGTTAGACACGCGCCTTCCGACGCGGTGGTCATGGTATCGATCCGAAGGGTGAGGATTATTTTTAATAACCTGGGCTTTCAGCACAAAATGAGTACCATGAATGACTTGGGAAGTAAACGAGGCCAGTGTGATACTGACCCCACCACCGACCGAATATCGTCTATACAATTATCAGGCTAGACGCGTATGTCTAATATGCTATAGACGTGTTCAAAGTCCTTTATGTTTAACGATTGTGTACTGATACAGGGGTATTTTCAATGACTGTGCAGTGTTTGAAAATATTGCGGGTAAAGTTTTGTATTTACCTATTACGTTGCATGAACTTTACAGAGGGTGAATACAAAACTTGGAATGTCAAAATTTTCAAACACTGCACAACCATTAAATATACACCCTTACTATGTATACTTTTCTTATTTAGAATGCTTAGCAAAGCACTTTAAAAAAAAAAAACAACAACTAATATTCCAGCTATCATGTGTGACCCTCATTAAAGACTTTCTTTTGTGATTTGTTGATTAATCCTGTTCTGTAATCCTCTCCGGCTATCTAGCGTAGGGATTGCGGACGCAATTCGTAATTCCGCGTACCGCGTGCGTGAACAGCTGTGTTGGTTTTCAAGCAATGGTATATGTGCCGGTCGTTCAGAAAGCAATGGCAAACTACTAAACGTAAAAGTTACCAACATATCACACACAGCCAAAAATGCCGGGGTTGACTGCGACGTCCTGTAAATGATATATACAACTAACTTTTTAAGTAGTTCTCTATGGATACCTATATTGAACATGTTTTCACTGTCTTGGGTTGTTTGAATTCGTTCATATGATATGAGAATGGTATCTCGTGTTGTGCATATTTCTTCTCGTTGATTAATGTTTTCAAATTAGAAACAAATTTAATAAAACATAGATAATCAGGAAACAGACAGCCTGTCGTCAATACATACACATCTTAGGCATACGGAACTGATTGGCACATGTGAACGTAGAGGAAAGAATAGAAAATCAGAGATTTGCCGACCAGGACGACACCACTTAGCGAACCAAACAGAAAAGATCGCGGCCTCTGTGCAGGTATGCTGCGGATTTACCACTTTTAGAAGAAAAACATAAATAAATAAAAACATGGCTCGTGAACCATAAATGAGATAATTTTTAAGAGTTAGAAAAAACTGCACAAACTCTGTTGATGGGGCGGCAGCTTAATTAGGATTACAGAGAACACGGCATTACTAAATAGAACTGGTTGAATGAAATTATTTTAATTCCACTCTATGTCAAGGACGTAAATGGCATGTGGAGAAATAAATGAGTAAATTGTAATCATTATCTAAGAGATTTATGCCTTAAGGGAACAAAGAAACTGCATATTATGGTTTCATGACGACACAATTAAACAAAGTAACACCCGCCTTGCTTGAGTAACAGCCACAGGTTTAAAATAAATACAAATTAATTATGAAACATGTTCCACGGCAGTGGTAATGTCCAATCATTTTACATGCTGTCTAATATAATCAGAGAATTCCACGTTGGTCTATTGTTATAGTTCTTTTGTGGAATAGCTTTTGGAATTATAAATCTCGCTTCAAGTTAATCGGGCAATGATATTAAATTAGTTACAGGATTAAGATCTTATTCTTAGTCTTCAAGTACCTGGTCACCGGAGATGTGGTGCAATGCCAATATTTCTTATTGTATTGTTTATTTGTAAAGGCTGCCTTCATTGCACTTGGATGTCCAGAGTAAAGTGCTGCAGTTAAGCACATGTAGATCATTCTCGGGAACTTCAGTACAGTGTACGAACTCATAGCACTGGCGAGGATCTCAGTATGTGTGTAAAATAATCACACATGATTTAAATATTGCGTTTGTGCATCATTATCAAGTGCCTTGTCGACTGGCTTGGATGATCGTGCTTCTTCACATTTTGGGATCTCCAAGTATTAGTTCGTGGGCTGAAGCCTTACTTTGCCATGACACAAGGCTGTCAAGATACTTCTCCCGCTGTCTTGCTCGATCTCTCTTTCCACACATCTTTCCAGTTGTCACGACATGTTCCAGTTTTTTTTTGTCTTTTCATAATGAGGCCGAAATATAAAACAGCCTCTTTCCGATGTTTTGTTAAAAATTGTCTCAGCCTGTATTCAAAATTCAAGATTACTCATTTTGGCTGTCTAAGGACGTTTCAATATTCGCCTATAAAACCACATCTCTAAGCCTCGTGACAATTAGCATAGGAAGCAGACTATTCGGCTTAATTCTGACGCTGGTAGATCCGATACAAATCATTTGTGTGTATTTGCAAAATAAGGAACTTGATGATGTTACTTTGATGTTAGTGTAGTGAATGTGGCGTCTTGCCTTCGTAGATAAGTGCAAAAATATGAATCCACATATGCGCAATTTTTGTTTTTTAATTCGCATATCCTTTTACAGGACATCGCTGTCAACAGCAGCATCTTTCAGCTGTCTGTTGATTTCTTGGCAAGATTGCGCTCAGTAGTTTGCCATTGCTTTCTGAGCGGACGGCTCAGTTATCCCGCAAGTCACCAGCGGGGGACGAACCGACATATGCTCAATGCGCACGTTAAATATTCTTCAGCAGTTAGAAATAGAAAACAGCACCCATATTTTCTTGTAACAAGGTTTGGTATGATAAGATCCTATAGAGCAGTGGTTCCCAAGCTTTTCAAGCAGAGGGCCATATCTGCTATTTTCGGTAGTTAAGCGGGCCACAACGTTATAAAATTATAACAGTCGTGCAATATCATATTTACCTTTCTTAACTTTGGTCAACCAAATTCTAAAACTTTAAAGGCAGTCAGTGTCAGTACTACACTGCGGTCATTTTTTTGGTTTAAAACCAAAATTTCATTTAACAATAAATTTGTAATCAGTTTCGACAATCGCTGTTAATGTAATTTACAATTGTAACTGTTCTTCAAAAAGCCGCATTTCAGAAAATGAAGAGTATCTTATGCAATAAGTCACTATCACTGAATGTAAGAAAGAGAGTGCTGAAATGCTATGTAGAACCAGTTTTGCTGTATGGAAGTGAATCTTGGAATGTAACGAACAAATTAAGAAGAAATTAGAAGCAACAGAGATGTGGTTCCTGAGACGAATGTTGCGAATTCCTTGGACTGCCAGAGTAACTAACGACGACTGCCTGAAACAGGCTAACGAAACTAGAACATTATATACAACAATAAGACAGAGACAAGCAAGCAACTTTCCTCGGTCATGTGATGAGAAGAGAGGCATTGGAGAACATCGTAACAACTGGAAAGATCGAGGGGAAGAGAGGCAGAGGTAGACCAAGAGAAGTGATGCTGGATGGATTGAGACGGTGGCATGGAGAAATATCAGCAGCAGAGTTGATCCAGAAAACCAAAGACCGAGATCTATGGAGAGCCATGAACGCCTACGCCAGCCGGCACGGCACTTGATGAT